>JAVCKT010019917.1:0-21391 GCA_032273925.1 Rhynchotus rufescens | reverse complement strand
ATGGGGGCGGAGTGCTAACCCCGGGGAGGTGTGCTCACTCATGGGTGGAATGCTCACTCATCTGGGGAACACTCACGAGGGTGCTGCTCATGCACAGGGGGAGTGCTCACTCATGGGTGTAGTGCACACTCACACAGACTAGAACACAGACCTTGCTACACAACCCTCCTATACACGCACAGGACTTCAAGGGCTGCTTATTTATGTGAATTTGATGGTCTGCATGCTGAAAGTTAAGCACAGGTTTTGATCTTGCAGAGCTTGCAATGGAAAGATGAAAGGAAATATCTGTGAGAGAGGAGCAGGGAAGGGCAGGCCCAAAACCAAGAGCTTGGGCCTTGGCGAACACATGGCAGCCAGGACAGGGAGGGACATTCTTGCTTGAACCCCTGAGGTCTCCAAATAACCAGGCAACCTCTCCATCTTTCTTTAATTCTCTCAAAGGGAGAAGATAAAGTTTTTGCTGGAGCGCAGAACAAGCAGCATCTCAAAGACGTTACAGAAAAAAAAGTCTCCTGCGGCTCACCTAGAAACTGCTACATTTTGTCAAGACTAAGTAAAACTACATTTACTTGTTTTGAAAGTCTCCTAATAACTGCATTTGTGTAAATTCACAATTTCCAAACATTCTATTTCCAAATTGAAGAAATCTTATGTGAACATTTTAGTTTAGCACCTTATCTTCCTAATGTGCACAACCTAGAAATGATACCTCTAATTAATCCATTCCAATCAGCTACAGAAGAAAATCCAGCTGTTCCATTTTTCTATCCTCAAATTACAAGAAGTCTCAGTATTGTTTAAAAATTACACTCAACAGACTAGAAAGGCAGTAACAGAAAAGCAAGAATCCGCAAGAGCCAGAACTGAAGAGGTGATTTATGATTTCAGGAGTCTCTGAAGCTCAAATTGCAGTTTCCTATTTAAATTTGGCCTCACTGTTTATGGCCATGAAAGGGTCCTACCATTGCAGAGGTGGCCGAGCACCTCGCACAGGCCTTTGCCTGCTGCACCGTTTCACTGACAGGGGCTAATCCCAGCTGGCATCACCTCCAGTTCCAGAGAAAGTGACTCCCAAAACACACATTCCAGGAGCGGCTTTGGGACTTGGCATAAACCCTTAGCTGAGCATGGGCTGGTTTTAGAGCTGCGCTCACTGCTTCACTCAGGCACTTTCGTCAGTTCACAGCTGGTATCCAAGCTGCTGTGCAGGAAATTTTTTCTTTGGGAAGTTTCTAAATGTAAATGTTAGAAATAGATGTCGGTCCAGGCGAACTTGAGGGGGCAGCTCTCCTCTAAGGCAGTTCCTGCGCTGCATGAGCTGAGCATAGGCGAGATGCACATGCCACGACGGGGCAGAGAGAAGAGGAGGATGCTGCTAAAGCATCTGCATTTCCGCATGCAAATCCCTGATTATTTGCACTTGCCAAGTTGATGCTTCAACTGAACAAACACTGACCCCTTTTGGTCAGTCTTCTCCAGTGCCTCGAGGTTTCTTGCAAATATCTGCAACCCTCGCTGAGGTGCCCGGCCCAGGGAAGCACTTGGCATTGCTGATTCTAAAGGCCACGTTGTAAGAAACTATTTTACTGCAGAAACCCAGAGAGCCTCTCCTGGTAGCTCTTCCTGGGCTGCACTTTACAGTAAGTCTCTAATCTTCCCAAGCTCTGCCAAAAACATTTCAGCTTCTTCCTGCCATGATTTAAGTCCATTCCTTCCCTTCTTTGTTCCCAGAGTAAATCAGGAGATTAAAGCCAGCTGCAGGAACCCATAAAACCCAGGCAGGAGACTACCACTGCAATTAGGCAAGATTTGTTTTATTAAGTAAGTCTTTTTTCCTTTCATTTTTCTCTGTGTAATGAGTTGTTAGATCTCACCACAGATCTGAGCAAGCAGGGGACATCTGCCTCAACAAAACAATCCATTAAAAGCCTCATTGCTGATTTTAGT
Source organism: Rhynchotus rufescens (assembly GCA_032273925.1). Classification (NCBI taxonomy): domain Eukaryota; kingdom Metazoa; phylum Chordata; class Aves; order Tinamiformes; family Tinamidae; genus Rhynchotus; species Rhynchotus rufescens. The sequence continues at coordinate 19,441 of JAVCKT010019917.1, read as the reverse complement.
TTTCTTATACTCCTAGAGTTAAGACACGGTAATCATTCCCAAAAGGGAGGATCCTGTTCCTCAGAGCAGCCTTTCTTCTCCAAGGATTTGCTTCCTCATGGAGTGTCAAGAAAAGACCTTCAGGAAGTAGTATTTGAAAAAAGAGGCGAACACTCTCAAAAACGCCAAAACAGTTAATTTCTAGATATTTATCTCTCTTTTTTGGCCCCCTCTCATTCCCTTCACATCTTATAATGTTGGTCCATTTGGGACAACTTTGAAAAAAAAAACACTATGTCAAAACAAAAATGTGAACTGTTTTACCCTGAAAATACTGCAATCAAAGGCTTAAGAATCTCTCAAAGAGAATGCTTGAGCTTTTTTGAATATAGGTTTAATTTTGTGAGCAGCTGAGACAGATTTCAGTATTTCTGAAACTTCCTCTGTCAGCTGAATTGACTAAATTCAGCTGCCCCAAAACTGCATATTTTGGTGATTTCACTGCTCATCAAAATTATATAAATTCCATTCAATGCCAGCAAGGAATTCAGGGACTCAAAATTGCTCAGGGGCCATTCTGTTAGAGTGTGGCTTAAATTCCCTGAGATACTAGGAAAATTAACTGTCCTTTAATTCAATGGCAATAGGTGCTTCATATCGATGAAGCAGCCTTGGAGAGCTCAGCTGCAAGGCACGAGGTAGATGCTGTCAGCTGTATTTTTATTTTTTCAGTGCAAAAAAACCCCACTTTGGGATGTTCCATTTCTGTGATTAAATCTTTGCTAGCGCTGTTCCTCTCTGGTCTCAGATATCCCATTATTCATTTTAGGAGAAAAAAAAAAAAAGATACGGTTTCTGTTAAGCTTGGATGTCAGTACATAAGTTACTGAACTAGTCAATGAAGCTTCCGGTATATCTCATGGCAAAACTGCTTTACCTGGCATTTAAAATAAGTATCTTTTTCTCAGTCCTGGTAAAAGGATTATAGGAAAAAAAACGGAAGCAAAAAAAAAAAGAAAAGAAAAAGAAAAACAAACATATATGAGCAGGAGGGAGTTATGCAACACAGAGAATCTGCATTTGTCTTCCTAACTGAGAGGAAACAGCATCTGAATTTACAACCTGTTACAATCCTGCCTGAAGCAAAGGTAAATGCTAAACTCCTGATGTTCACTTGGACTCTTCAGCTCCACAGGCTCTCAGGGAAACCATCACACTTCAGCATGGAGTATTTAAGCTGGAGACAGCTCATAAGAGCCCCAAATGCAAGGGAGCTCCTGCAACGGTTACAGACAGTCCTACTTGGATTCTGCTCTGCACAAGTGCATTTATTTAGGTGGCAAAACCACCAGTATCAAGCTCAAATCATCACAGCAGTAACAAGACACAGAGAAAAAGCTTGCCCATGTTCAAAGAAAGCAAAATCTTGCCCCAGATCCCGTTGTCCACCATACACCTCTGATTCAAAGCCTCAGTATCTTTCTTTGGACACAGCAGTTGTCACCAACACCCACAACCAAGTTTTGCAGGTTCAGTGAGAAAATTTCACCTCCAGAGTCAAACAGCTCCAAGACTCCCACAGAAGAAAGGCAGAAGAGGGAAAATAAAACAGAAAATGAGAGCTTTCAATAGAACAACTCTGCACAGCTTCTGCGCGGAGATCTAGCTCATGGCCTTTCCAAGAGGAGCAAAGCACTGGTGCACGATCACCTCTAGTTAAATCCCTGAAAAGTTTGCTGCAGGATCACTTTTCAAAGGTGAACACTCTTTCGTAAATGAGCAATTAATCCCTGTATGGGTAAACACGGGACACGATGCCTTCTGCTCTGCTGTCTGTTGGAAAGTGAGTCAGAAGAGGCAGCTGTCTCACACCAGCATGTGCTTGTGAGACACACAGACACGGGAGCTGAGTAAACAAGAATGTACCGGGGGAATCCACAGTGCAGAGTCAACTGATGATCCAAATACAACCTCAGCTTCTCGGAGGAGGAAGGGACAGGTGACCTTTAAACTCAAGAAAGTGAGGCACCATTCAGTCAACTAATTGTTTCAAATTTATGTACTTCAAAACTTGTACAAGTTTCACTGTACAAGTGGCATTTCACTGTTGTTCCTCAGAAGATCACCTCGTGGATGCCTCCATGCACTGAATCGAGAATCACGGCAACTGGTTTCCCTTATAGACCTTGTAACTCCAATGTTCTTGCTTTACTCACACTATTGTATAGTAGCTTTAAGGCACGTTAACACTGCTGTTGTTTTTGATTTGTTTCAGAGCAAGCAAACTTGCTTTAATCTGCATGTTAGGAGCATGCTAGACATGCTACAAAGAGAGGCAAGGGGGACAGAGGGCACAGAACTGCAAGCTTTAATGTTTGAATTCAGCCTCAATCTAGCAAAAGCTGCCACTGATCTAAAGCGCAGCCCCGAACTGGGCTCTTTCATTCTTTAAGCTCAGTAACAGAACAGAGTTCTGTGCCTAGAGGCACTTGCAGGCGGGTTGTGTACTTGGGTACAGATCTGAAGTCAACACAAATATTGCAGCTGACCTCAAGGGCCTTGGATCAGCTCACGGAGAGCACGTGGGCTTGCACGGGGCTACCGTGGGAACCCCCCTCGCCCGTCCAAGCCCCACAGCAGCACTAATAAATTACGGATGTGATGTGGTTCATGGAGTTTAAGTACTGGAGAAAAATACCCGCATCCTCTGGAAGTTCCTTTTGTAATTTAAACCGCATTTCTCTCTTTTCAGAAAATAACTGAGTGGAGAGACAGCCACATATTTTTCTGATCAGACAGAAAGACTCAAAAACCTGGCAGGTTTTGCTTTGTGTGTGTATGACTGTATACACACACATGCTCATCATTTTAGGCACAAATATTTCTTCTTTCTCTCCTCTCAGTCTTCTCCTCTTCACGTGAGTCCCTTCAGATTTGCTTTCAGCTGCTTTTGTGTATCTCTGCATCTCCTCTGTAACACTCCTTTCTCATTCACTTCTTATTTATTTTCACTTTCCTCTTTCATTAACAGATCTGGTTGAGCAGCTCAGTCACCACTGAATTACAGCTGAATTATAGCCCATCCATCCCTGCTTTTCTATAGCAGCACAGAGAGTGGACTCTGAATCCAGCCTGAGACCTTCAGCTTATTTTTTTCAATTCTGTTTGCAGCTGGGTCACATCACAGTGCAGAGGTGTTTGTTTTATTTCATGTTGTTCTCCAAAGGAAATGTAATGTTGAAAATGAGTTTCCAGAAAGTATGGGCTTAGAGCCCATCCATTGAGGCTTCCAGGTGATACAAGGACAGGCAACAAGGGGTCCTCTTGAGACTGGGAAGTTGTGGTATCCGAAAGTATTTGCTAAGTTAGATGAAAAACCTCTCAATTCCTACACAATTCTTAAGTGGAGAAACTCTCTCCACCTCATTATGTTGCTGTCTTTCCTGATCAGTTATCCTGCTCCTCTCTGGGACAAATTCTTTCCATTAAGAAGCTGATTTGTCTTGTTTGTATCTAAATAGCCTCAACTAGGGTATTGCAACAAAAAGAGTCCCCTTCAAGTCTTGGCAGATAAGAGCGGTCCAATTCCTGTCAGAGAAAACCAGGAATAACTATTAAATGTAATAGCAATGAGTCTTTTCTGCAGTAGGACTGTTGCATCAAAGCATTAGGTACTAAGTGCTGGGGGAGCGATCACCTGGAAGTTGCTTCTCTCTCCCCTTTGGTATGCGCATGCTGTGCTGACAGGTTCAAATACCTAATTATAGGAAGAAAGGCACCTGCAGAGCATCTCAGCCAACTCTGTCCTCTCTGCCCAAAAAGGGTTGTCTAAGTCATCTTTAATACTAATCACAGACTACCACAGAGATGGTCTTTCCTGTAAAAACTCAGCAGCAAGCAAGAGAATAAGGACAACAATGAAAATTACGACTTGATTTATATATATAAAAAAAGAACTGTTTGCCCTTTTTAAAAGGTTAAAAAGATTTTTTTTTTAGGGAGATTGTTGCCGTAGGACTGAGCGGGCAGAGGTGTGTGCATTAGAAATCACAAGCCCTTTGTTTATCACTGTACAGTTACAGGATCAGGTTTTATACCTTTGATTTGCTAAGCCCATTTGTGTCATCAATATTATCTCAATAACCACTGGCAGACAACCCCAAGGGCACCAGTTCCCTTGTGCTATCATCAGCCATTTCAGCAGGACCTTTTATGGACCTATTTTTTCTGCGGGTGAATCTGCACTTGAGGACAACTGTGGACCTGAAGCCCCAGTAAACGGAATGAAGTCTTGAGAGGTCAACAGCTGCTGAGCTCCTTTGACATATTGCAGGAATCAGCAGGAAGATTCTGGGTTGCATCAAAAGAAAACCAGCTGTTGGTGAAAGCCAGGGGCAACAGCTTGTTCCTGGATGCAGATATTAAGGTCATGATACACTTATATCAACAACATAAAAAAAAAAAAAAAAGGATAAAATGGATCAAAATATTAATAACTCTCATTGTGTTTATTCCTTCTCTTTGTGAGGATTACAAATCAGCATAAATCATATCCCCCTTTTATCTCCTGGGGAGCTTTTTTGTCCCCTCCATGACTCTCCCCAGAAGTCATTTCAATTCATCCAACTGTAGCCAGCTCCTAACTGCAGAGATGGAAATCATTTTGTTTCAGCTTGATGCAGCAGAAAAGCACTAGACCTAAATAGCATATGACAGGGCAGAACACACAAGCACCTGATTTAGGGTTGCACAGGCTTCAGCAGCAACAAAAGGATTTGCTTTCTGAAAATGCTGAAGCAGCTACTACCCCGCACCGTCTGTACGAGCCTAATAACGTTCAAAATGAAACGCTGGGTAAAACCTCTCTTCATGCCCTCCAAGTTCTCTAACCTCTCAAAGCAATCTCCATTCCAAGTCTTTGGCACCCTGAATTTCCTCTATTACTTTATTTCATCAGCTCTAGTTCTAACTCTCAGCCAGCTTTACATTAACTTACATATTCTTTAATTGGCATAACCCCAAGGAAAGGAGGATGGAAACTTCTACTAGTTCCCCCAGCCACTCGCTTCCTTATTTGAAAAGCTTAGATAAAAACACTAGGAGTTATGGGGTACCCAAGAACCAGGGCTGTAAAGAAATGACAAGCACAAAGAGAGGACTATGAATAATAGAGAGACGAGGCCATTATTTGAGCTGCAGAGGGAAGAGCTTCTGCTCTGTGCAAACGGAGGGATTTATCTTGCTCTGATCAGAGGTGACAAAACTCAACTGTTAATGCCACGAAAACCCAGCCAGGGCAGGAAGAAGGCTGCCAGCAATTTCACTTTGATTTCATCAGCCGATCACGCGCTTATACGCTGATTTTTTTGCAAGAAGCAGGCACGCTTTCACACTTGGAGCATTCCAGGTGAGAGACAAATTACCAAGTCTCGCGTCTTTCTGCAAAGATCTACACACGTATTTCAGAGACCCAATTTTCTCAACTTTCTCTATTTTAGGCCTGACTTTGCTGCTGTTACTGACTTGATAGGGGACAAGATTGGGCAGCAGATACTAGGACTTCACTCAGTGCCATCACCTTTGTGCAGACATGGCCCCTAATCAAAGATTACTGAAGAAAAACAGCAGGTCCTTCCTTCTCTATGTGGCCTGTTTGCTCTTGCAACGTTCCTTCATTCTTATGAAGTTTTGCACCTTCTGTTTCGGCTGGGAAGTGAATTTATCTGTGCTGGAAATGCTGGTGGTCTTCCAGCCCCAGCTGAATGCTGCCACATTAGGACTGAGCCTCGGCTTAGTCACCACCTGGCAGGAACAGAACTACTGAAGAGCTCTTAGTCGGCATCCGATTACGTCTTTCACTATCAACCTGCTCCCTGAATCCAATTTTACTAATTTTTAAGAATCTTTGCCCTCTTAATCCCATTATAGGGGTGTTTTTGAAAAAAAAGATTTTGCTGCAAGTGATTCAGAAAAAACAGACCAACCTCACCACCCCCTTCTGCTCCTTCTTCCCCTCAAAATGGTGACTTTCCACGTTAAGCCCTGAAAACCCCTGAGCACTTTGGAATTTCTTTGAAAACACACACTGCTTTTTGCCCTTTTTGCGTAGTCCTTCTGGCTGGAGCTTCCCAGGCTCTGCTTGCCAGGCTGGCATTTGCAGACCACTGAGCTATTTTTTATTTTTTATTCATACCTCGACTATTCACAAAGCTTAAGGCCCTGGGTTGAAGTGCACATCCACGGTGCCCCCTGGATCCTCTCTTGCCTAATGACATTTGTCTAAAGCTTCTGGTAAAAACAAGGCCTGCTAGCTGAGCTGCAGTAATACCAAGGGTAATGCTAGGTTCACAAAGGCAATAAATCTGTCATGTGAATGGTAGCAGGGAGGTTTATTTTCCACTGATAAGGCGGAGTTGAAAAGGGAGAGGTTATGAAATGACTACTGTACAGGATAGGAGTATAAAGAAAACAAAATGTATTTATGCATTTCTATTAATACTCTTAAATGGAGTTTCATAAAGGGGAAGAAACAGGGAAATAATATTTGTATTCCCTGACTGAATATTCATAGCATATTTTAATTATTAGATTTTTTTTACTGCCCTCTCTATGCATGTTAAATGAGGCTTAGTATCAGCAGTAAATAGTGTAGATTTTATGAATATCTACAATTGCCTTGCAGAAGCGGAACCGGGAGCGTGCAGGCTGCCCCTGCCTTCTATACTGCCATTTCCATATGAGAATGGCAAGGCAGGAGATCACAGCCAGGGCTACGGCCTACGGGCACAGGAGCTGAAAAATAACACTACATTTTCATTTGTAATCTGACTAAATTTAATGTAGAAGTTATTGATGGAAAATGAACTTAGAACCTCGCATTGCTATTTTTTTCCAGGGAGAACTGCACTTTAAGTCTCCGGGTGCATTAATGGAATAAGTGCATTTGTCTCTTGCAGGCCTGAAAAATAAAGCATGGAGAAGTAACATATGGAACATGCCTTGGGCGGGAGGTTTTGTTGTGGTATTGCTGTTTTGCTAATAAAACTGAAATCATGGCATGAGCGCACGTGCTCCGGCTAAATGTTTCACAGCGGGTGGCCTAAAATAGAGGCACCCAACAGTTCAAAACTCATTTTTATAAAGAAATGCCAAGCAAACAACATAACTTCCATTGAGCCTCCTTGGATTTTGAGGTCACAGTATCCCCAGCTCGAGGAACGGGCTTTCTGGGTGCCTTGTTTCACACCTGGAGTCACCAACTGAAAACTCCTCAGTTATAAACCGCGCTCTACACATCCTAGAGACAATCTCAGGTACCACTTCTGCTTTCTTCTTTTCTCCCCTTTCCCCAAATCAAGGAGAATTCACATGGCTTTCTTTCCAGCTTTGGTTTTCACTGGGAAACCGAAAATCATCACATGAAAGCAAGTGGAGCTGATCCTTTAAAGTCAAGGAGTTCACAGTTGGTGCTTTGGTTAATGCTCTGGGCTAAGAACCATAAGCTGAATAGCACTGGGGCAGGAAGCCAGAGCAGCAGCAGAGCTGAATGGAGATGCTCCAGATTTCTCCTGTCACTTTCCCAATTCACCACCCATCTAGCACCCATAGGATCCACATATTATCTAATTATCTACCCTGTTATTCAGGAAAGAATACTTAAGTGCACTGATGCACAACCTCTAACATAACTACTTAATCTACTTAATCCAAACTAATGAACAAGGAATGGAAGTTTCACTCCTCAAAGGTTCAAAACTCCTTGTTTTAACAACCTACAGCATTAGCTTCCCTATTTAATATCTAGCATGGAGTGTATTTGATCATTCTTGTATGGCATTAAGCATCACAGGCTTATGTTTATACCATATAATGCATAGCTAGCATCAGCAAACATGTCTTGTGAACTATACAGGAGGAAAAAAAAAAAAAAAAAGAATCTATTCTGTAAATGTTTGGGCAGCAAAAATGTCTTGCATAACCTCTGGATTCCATGGGTGAGCATCGCTGTGTGAAGGGACACACACAGTTCTTCTGAGTCTGCAGCAGAAATATAATTAATTAAATGGAGGAGACAATGAACAACAAAATTTAACAGGCCAAGAAGCGATTAATGTCCTGTTCCCTTCTGAGAATTTAGGTAATGAATCTGATTTTACACTTCATGTTTTCAACAATGTCTGGAGAGAGAGAGAGTAATAGAATGTCCATTAGGCTGGCGTAAGATTGACATATTCTCATAAAATGCTTTGTGATTGTATAAATGAGACCGAACAAAGGAAATCAAGAGCATAGAGCACACATAAAATGTCCATAGACATCTCATTTTTTTCTATTCAGCAGGAAGCAGCAGTGCAAGCAGAGGACTGAAGGGTATATTAAGAGGCATTTGTGCATTCCAGCATTTCTCTCTGCCTTACCTGAAGGCGCTTGATAAATCCAAAGCATATAAATAAAAAGGGGAAGGAATGGAATATGCTTGATCCTTGATGCTGATGCTCACTTTCCATTACTAGGGTTCTACTTCAAATATGGTCCATATTCATATTATTTATGGATATCAAAGGTGTAGTGCTTGCAGGCAGGAAAAGCATTTCTGTTTAAGCCCCTGGCCAGCCACTCTAGCACTCTTTTGTAGAGGGCAGGCAGCTCACAAGGGCTGAATGACTTACCCAAGGTCATACACTGACTACATGGAAAATAAGGAACAGAACGTGTAAGACCTGGTTTCCTTTCACACATTGCCTTGCACACCATGAAACCAAACACTATCAGTGCCTGGTTTGTATGTTTGAGTTGGGAGCATGTGTCCACTTACAGCAGGAAATAGCTGCTCTTCACTGGAGTCTCCACAGATAGGTCGGAGAGCAAATATATGTCAGGGATAAAGCAAGACCGCGCCACTTCAGATAGGAAATAACCTGGATGAGGCACAATCGATAAAACAAACTTTCCTTCCCTTCCTCAAGCCTGGCAGCCAGGTAAACACAAAACGGTTTCCATGTAAGAGGAACCAACTCTGCAATCCCAGACACAAACAAATACTGAAAGCCGAACTTTCTGATAGCTCTATCAGGCAGAAATAGCTTTTTCTTTTTTTTTTTTTTTTTGTTACAATTGATACTGACATGGGCATTTTCTCTCTTATTCTCCAAGTTATTCAATTTATGAAACTGTCAGTCCTTCTTGATACTCACAGCAAGTTTTATTAGATAGAGACCGCTTTTTTCTTCAGCTTGTCAAAGTCAAATAATTTGTGAACAGAGTTGGGTGATCCGATATTTCCAAAAAAGCCTTTCAAAATCATGCAACTATTTCCCCCACCCATGTCAGGATGGGATGAGTTTAATGCATGCAGGATAGCACTAAAATTGGTCTAACCTCATCCTGATGAGAGTGAAATTTCCTCCTGAGCAGAACACACCAGCCTAAAGCCTATCCACCATTTAAGTCTTCCAAATAGGATTAGAGAATTTAATTAGCACAGAAGCTTTGTATTTCCTTAATGAATTTTATATTAATGACAGTGAGCACTACAAACGAGCATAGAAGCTTCCTGACAGCCCCAAACCTTTGGAACGAACAGCTCAGCACCTGAGCTTTGCAGTGTAGAGCAGCACAATGTTGTTTGCTTTTGTGCTGAGACAGGATTTGAACACAGATTCACAGAAGTGAAAAGGAATGATAAATATTTTCCTTATTATAAGGGATTTCTCAGTCTTTTTTTTTTCTTAATTGCTACTCAAAGTTAGTCTTGCACGATTGCTCGTTGTTCTACCTATTACTCTTTAGATATTTAATTTATCAGCAGTTGCTGGTAGTCTCCATGACCCAAACCACATAAACAAAGGTATTAAGCAAGAAAAATGAAAAGTCCACATTAATTAGCAGCTATTCCCTCCTTTTAAGAAGCAAAGACAGTGAACTGAAAAGAAAATTTCAAGTGATTATCACAAGCCCCACTAATCTCGGATACGCTGCTGCACAAGTTTACTAACTGTAACATTTCTTGGCACTTTATGCAGGCATGTCAAGTGACTTTTTATCTGAGGATCGGAGCTCAGTGTACAAGCATTAGCTAATTATATTTGTTGCCACTGTGGTAATATTAGAAACACTTACGGGAGAGATAACAGTAGGGCTAAACCACAGAACTGGGTCTCACGAGAGCCGTGGTTAATCCAAGCTTTGCCACAGGCTCTCTCTCCAATTGCTGGATTTTTTTGGTGTCTCAGCCCCATCATAATATAGTTGCCAGGTCTATTAGGTGTCCAAAGGCTCCAGTTATAATTAAAACAGTGGACAAACTGGTAGGAGGAGAAATTTCCATGCACATGGACAAGTCTGAAAGAAAGGGAGCATTGCATCCCTCTCATTCTGCAAGAGAAGCACGAGTTTGTTGAGTTCCTACCATCTATATCTGCCAGCATCTAAAACTCTAGAGTGCCTTGGACTGGCTACATGCCCACAAATTAACTACAGCATGTGCTGAGTAAGTTTGATGTGGACACATCTGTCTTACTGTACACATGATGATCTGCAGAGCAACTCTTTCGGATGCATGAAGATCAGTAGGAGCCTGCTCAATGCCTCAGTGTTTGTAGAATAGCACAGAAATAGATATTCCAAAAAAATAGATGGAAAAATGGATATACCAGTAAAACAGTAGGCTTCCACCTTAGAAGAGATCAAAGAGATTCGGACCAGACAGATGCCTGCCCCTCCTGAGAGCTCCTGGGAGACATAAGTGCACGTCTGTCAGGAGAATCCAACTCCATGAAAAAGTAGGGATATAAAATCCCAGATCGCTTCAGAGAAGCAATAAAAACAATATGGAAAATTTATAACAATCCAGTGTAATTGTTCAAAAGTAACTGCCTCAAGAACCCTTATGAGGCTTGTAAAAGTTCTCTGGCTGATTAAAAAAGGGACACCATTTGTAGGATGGGATAATTTAGAACCTTGTTCTGGGCAGGTTTTGCAGGAAAGATTGGATAGTGATGAGCTCGTACTGACCTGCTAATGTAAATGCAGAGAGAAACCATTCTCGCCAACAAGACTGTATGATTTTTCTGCACAAACGTATTTAAACAGAAAAGTGGCCTCCACTTCCTTAAAATGCAGGAGTTACACAGTAAAAAGTAAGATGCCAGGCCCCAGAGTGACAGCGCTGCTTGGCTGGGTGGAAGCAGACATCCACTGACTCAATCTATGACATTCTCAGAGCTTTATGCAAGAAAGCTGCGACATCCACATAAACGGGCCTAAGCACTGCAATGAAAACACTGCTCAGGAACGCTTATATTTGATCAAGCAGGTCAGGGGAGCTGTACATTTAGTGAGCAGGCTTGGGGAACAGGAATGACATCCGCTGGTCTTTGCTATTTACTCACTGTGCCGTGGAGCTGTTGAACCTTTCTGTGCACTGGGGTATGCTCTGAGGCATCAACATAACCTTAAATACTGCTTCTGCACATTTTAGAAGGCTTAAATGAATTCATTTAATTGTTAATTGAAAACCCCTATAATGTTGTCTCTTCCAAAACTGAAAAGTATTATAATCTCTTGCAAAGATATCCAGTCTGTTCTAAATTATACTATATTCTTGAAAACGGTATTATGATCTGAAAAGGAGTTTAACAGTCCTTCTTAATAGCTTATATATGTTTCCTAGCATTAGGAGATTTAAATTTAAAAATATTATTATTCTCTTGAAAAGATTAATCTCCTCCTGAATACCTTCTTAATCTATTCAATTACATCAGAGTTTTTCCTCTGTTGCCATTACCAGGGCATCATTTAGCCTCATTTTTGTTTAATCATAACAACAGAATCAGGCCAGGTTGCCTATGCCTTCATCTGATAAATACCTTGCTCCAAACACGAACATATAAGCATTAGTAGAAACTGGCAAAGCACCTATATCTGTATTTAAGGAGATGAAGTAAATATTGTAGGGAATGACATCCCTCACTGGGAGGGAACATCAGTACTGTAGACATATAAGGTACCTTAGCAGCACATTTATTTGCAATAACACAGTTGTCACGTTTGCTGGCTTATGACTCCTTCGAATTTTCTGAAATTACTATTGGAAAACATTAAAGCCCAGAAGGTAATTACAATCACCCCAACTCTGTCACCAATGTTGCAAAGAAGTGGAGCCAGCCTATAAATTATAATAGACTAAATCCAGCCTGGGTCATGAAGAGTCGAATATGCTAAAATTGCAATTTTTGCGCAGATGTTGGTGAAACAAGAGAGCTGCTCGGTGCAGCTAGTGGGCTACAAAACAGGTGTCCAGGTGTGAAACAAAATGTGTGCCGAGGGGTGCAACACGTTTTCATGGTTAGCCCTCAACACCATCCTTTGCTGCCCACTGAGCAAGGAGCAGGAAAGAGCTACAGGTTTTATGTGCAGGCATCGCTGCCAGCTCAGGGAACGGGCAGTCTGAATATGAAAGTGCTACAGATTTACCAGGGAAACTGAGGAAACTTTAGTCCTTCCATGAGCACAAGAAAACGTTGAGATCAGGGCTGAGTCCTTTGCCAAGGAGGCAAAATACGGTTTTTGTGTGCAGGAAATGTGGCTGTTACACTGAACTACTTTAAACGAGAAATGCATAAAGCCAGAGAAAGGATACCGGGATCATTAAATCTTTATAGGTATCTTAAAATACTATTGACAAGAAGTAATACAGAAAAATATTACAGAAAAGCAATACAGCCAAGGGGCATTGCACCACAGTTGTAAAGCAAGAAGAGGTCAGAATTATTTGCAAAAGTCACTGCTAATTCCTGGTATGATTGAACTTGCTGATCTACTTTTTACACTAATTGGGGGGGAAAAAAAGATGATATACTAAGATAGATGATACTTAAGCGACCTGTATTTTATTATGGTTAGCTTTTATTGATTTGCTATGTCTATACCCACATTCCCCTTCAACCTTCTCCAGATGAGATAAGTTTTAAATTAGAAAACAACTGGTGGCTGCACATCTGAAAACAGTGTTTTTTCTTCTTGTTTTTTAGGCTTTTTGCCTTTCTCGAAATAAACCCTGTCTGGAACTTTTTTGATGAGGGCCTGCACAAAAACCTTAAAATAAGTCTTTAAAAATATCTTGTCAATCATTCTGTATTCCTCTGATTAAACAGTAACAGCCACAAAGAGAGTTTGGTCTCTTAAGAACCAATATAGATCTCCATGATCTCTGTGTGTCTATTTTTCTCAGATTAGCAATGAAGAACTTGGAACGAGGAGCTGTTTACTAGTAAATATGGTACCTGTGTCGTGCCAGAATTGTCAGCTGTGTCCTCTAATAATAAAACAAAGGCTCTCATCCTCCTGATGGTACTTGCTAGGGAAATATTATACTTTTTTTGTTTAAATGTCAGATATCACTCTATATAGAGACATACTCATATAAAGGAGGCTGGTCCAATGTGCAGTTGTAGTAGCTTTGAAATAATTTAGGAGGAGATGTTGTCATTTTCTGAAGTCTCAGGAGACATAACATTATGGATGTTATTGCTGAGCCACAGGCATCAGCATCCTGGAACACGTGGGGCCCCCCTCAACATGCTGGAGTGGCTCAAATGAAGGTAAGTGCAGAACTGAATTATTACTTGTACTGCCACCACAACAGGAGAAGCTTCTGCTTCAAAAGTCTGCAGAGTTGCCAAGCAGAGCTAGGGAGAAAACCTAGAGACCCAGATCCAGGCAGCTTTAATGAGATTCAAATGCTCCTAAATTTCCCCTGTACATTTATATATTCAGCTGTTCAGTTAAAGGTGACTAAAGGGTAATTCTTCGTTTCCTCCCCGCTCTGTTAACTTGAACAACTAAATGCTGGAAGCAAAGAACAGAAACCAACAGAGTGAGCTGCCCTCGGTTTTTAGAATATGGTGTTATTTTATTTCAAGTGTTTGCTTTAGGACAGCCAGTGAGATTCAAGCTCATCTTTAAAAGAGCCCTTGGGGAACAGAGCAGACGATGTGAATTTGCACAAGTGCAGTTTCAGTTAACCTCATTAATACAGAATTATCTCTGCAAAAACAGTAAAGGCTTCTGCAGAAATCCTTGGAATTTCAGAAAAACACATTTGCACATTTGGCTTTTAATTAAAGACTCTTTCTATGAAGCACAGAGCTAAAGCAGATACACCAAGATTAACAGGGAAACTTGCAACCGCCCTACCTCAAATGGGGAGCACAACTCCCCTCTAATTTCCAGAAGCTCTCACATTTCTAAGATTTTTAACTTTTTTCTTTTCCCCAAAATCTGTCTATGAATGATTCTGTGGTCAGGACAGGGTGTAAGCAGCAACGCTGCTCCAGAAGGGCCCTTTCAGCACTGCAGCCTCCACTGACCCTTCTGCTCCTGCTCACAGCCTGTGCATTAGTCCTGACCATCCCTTTAACTCATTGTGATAATTTCAATATGTGCTGAGATTTTGGAGCATAGGAATCATGACAAAATATTTTACAAAATCCAGACACTTCCCAAGTATCAAATAAGCTGCTATAGCTACAGTTAACAGCAACAGAGCTTCTAGAATTTATTGAAACAGGCCAGATGTGATGAATGGTTCACTCACAACTGTCCTCTCCTGCTCCTATCTGCTTCTTAATCCTCTTTTTTTTAATGCTGATCCAAAAGCACCTGCTAAGCATAAAATGGTTGCAATCTTCCTTGCACCAAAAAATAAACAAACAAACAAAAAAGAAAAAACAAGCAAACAAAAAACTTAGAACTGTTTTACAGAACACGGGCTCGTTCCCTGCATGATACAACCTTGGATCTTACACACATAACCAAAAATGCAAGTCAAACCCTCACAAATAGTAGGAAGATGGTCACAGGATCCTGAGCATCATTCCCACAGCAAGACGAGGCATCTATCACACGCCTGGTCTGCAGGGACTCCAGCTTGTGTGTGCTTGCAAAGCCTATCAGAAATCACTGCCTCAAATGTCAGATCACTTGAAAAAAGAGCAAAAAAGCCCCTTCTAAAATACCCTGCTCTTTTACTTTAATGTTTCCTATTGAGCTATGGAGTTACACTATGCATTAAGAGTTTGGGAACCAACAGAAAAGTTGGTGCAAAGTGGTTCAGCAAACAGAATCACCAGAGTATCATTAAAGCCTATGAGGCAGCAGAAACGGCCAACACACATTTAAGATAGTTTGTTTTAACACCGTATTTCTCACAGGTGTCAAACCCAGGAAGAGCAACTGCCTTCTAGAATCCAGAATTTGGCCAAGCTCCAAAGTAGTAGCAACAAATTAGCTGTGACAGCAGCTTTAACAGCCCTTCCCACCACAGCCCTCAGCACGGTCAGACCCACGGTAGCCTCCTGAAATAGGTTTTTACTGCCACGTTTACAGATGTGAAGAATAAAGGGG
Source organism: Rhynchotus rufescens (assembly GCA_032273925.1). NCBI lineage: Eukaryota > Metazoa > Chordata > Aves > Tinamiformes > Tinamidae > Rhynchotus > Rhynchotus rufescens. The sequence continues at coordinate 4,057 of JAVCKT010019917.1, read as the reverse complement.
CTTGAGAGATTTGGTCAGCGTAATAGAGAAGTCTGTGGCCAGACAGGAAAACAAAAGCCCCAGTGACTACTACGGCTGCCTATTTCTTCATATACCTTTTAGCAAGAACGTCTAGTTTAAGATTTCCTGTTTTAACCTATTAAAATTTGTCTTGAGATTTGGATATGTTCTAGGCGGACATAAGGACTGATGTGGAAACCAGCATCCCATTAGACTACCCGGTTGTTTATGAGTCATTCTGGAATTTACACTGAACTTCTGGCTTTGGAAGGAGCTGGACCACTGCAGAAGAGTTGAATGAACAGACAGCTGAAGGAATGGTGGAAAACTTATCCTTATGTGACCCAACCTGCATTAGAAATGATTCATTAAAAAAAATAACAACAACAAAAGAAAAGCCCTTATTTCTTCCAGCTGTCTGAACCTTTCCCTTCAACACACCAAGAGAGAATAAAAATGAATCATAAAAAAATGACAATAAAGTATAGGGAAACTGGAAGAAAAAGAAAAAAAGATTTTTGCCCTATCTGCAGAAAAATAGAGAGCAGATAACAACAGCAGAATAGGCAGCAAGCAGAATTCCTTTTGGTTCAGACCATTTGCAAGATTTGATCCTTTAATTTATGTGCCAGTGCAAAGAACCAGAAACAGCAGCACCGGCTGCTTATGTTGTTCTCTCCAGCCCCCGAATGCGAATTTCTGATACTGGATCCAAAATTAAAGTAAAACTGCTTAACCTTTGTATTTTACTAGCTGACCTTTAAAGCTGATAAAAGCATTTTTTTTTTCCCTTGAAAAGAAACAAAACCATTAGGGAGCCAGGAAGTGCTTTATCTTCATCTTGTGACTCTCTTCCAAAAGCTTGCATTACATTTTTGTTTCTCATTTGTGCCAGTTTGGTAATATGATTACAGGGTGGTATTACTGGCTCAAGCACAGGCAGTATGCAACACAGCAGAAATGTGCCGTCAGTAAGAAGAAAACCTATGGGAAAAATGTGCATGAATATTGTGTGTATCTATATATATATGATAAGAAAAAAGGCATTTCATCTAAACACTCACATGGAAATTTTACCGAGATTTTACATTAGCATGTGGCAATGTAACACAGCATTTAGATTTCTTTTATATTTAAGTGACATTTCTCTTGCATGTTAAGCTGTATGATGTTATCCTTAACATGATACACCAAAGCTGTTTGTTTCCTGCTAGGTTGTGCTGTGTACACTTGCATGTACATTAATGTCTTCAGCAGCTCCCACCTTGCACCTCATTAGAAATGTGTGACTATGTCAGGGGAAGTAGAAGGGTTCAGACTTCCCAAATGTTTGTGATTAAAGAAGAAAAATCATCTGCTTTGAGGAAAGGGGGTAAATGAACAACCTGGGATTCTGGAGCTGCCACTCTGGTTTGCTGCCCACCAGAATTCTTTAGAACAAAGTTGATTTTATTAAAAATAAATAAATAAATAAAAAATAAAGCAGAAAGCTATTAAAAGTGTTTAGGTAGGTTGAGAGGATGTGGCAGAGATGGTTTATTTAATCTTTAATTAAAGGAAATGACCACTCATCACCGAGATAAACAGGAATCTAAAAATATTCCCTCAAAACGACCGTAATACATTATGCAGCACATGCACATGGGAGAGCTGTAGTGTCTGGTCCTTGAGAATTAACAGCCTACGATTCCTGGCTTCTAACACTCCACCTTTTGGATGTAAATTCATCAATCCCAAACAGCAGCAGAGTAACCTTGATGTCCTTGTGCCGGCAACTTGCCATGGGGTCTAAAGCAGCCTAGCCTTCCTGGAACAGGGTTTTGTTCACTGGCTTGTGCATTTCTTTGCCAAACACCTTAATCTCTCTACTGCCTGCAAAAGATTTTGAGATAAAGTCTTACTTAGCACTTCTGCACTGGCCCAATCATAATGCATTAAGACTTATTAATTTTAGGACTCTCTGTCACTGGAAAGAGTGTCTGAATGAGGAGGTACGTGCTGCACTCAATGAGGGTCTCCTTAATGCTCCTTTCTCTTCTTGCAGATACCACTCGACTCCCGTTTCAGGAGGTTCTGTACCACCTAACTTTGATTTGCTGTTTTGTTGGGGGGAGTAACAAAGATGCAGGTTTCATCACTTGACTTTTTCCATCGCTTCTATGTTTAGATTATCTGTGCTGTTACAACCCTAAATGCTGAACACTCTCTGCAGCTGCATAATGTAGCACAGATGCACAGTAAGCTCCTCTCGGTACAGCAGCACCGAGTCACAGCAGGGTGCAACGGAGGAGAAGCTATTCCTGGATCTGACACCAACATCTTGCCTGACATTGGACGAGGCCTCTTAACCTCGCTGTTCTTCAACCTTCTCTAAAATGCTGATGATAATATAAACCCATTTGATTGCAAAGAACTTGGAAATCAAAAGAGGAAATTCCAAAAGTAACGCTATTTACTTCCCTCCAAAACATGCACATCTGTGATGAAAGATCCTGCTCTCTATGTCTCTCTCCCCATCCAGCAGTGAGATGCTGTTTTTTTCCACCTCCTTTTTTTGTCCATCTCATTTTCTACATCTCTCAGAGGCTTACTATGAACTGAAACTTGGAGGTTTAGCCCTAATTGCTACAAACGCTGCTCCTCATCATGACGCTGACCCAGAGCCTCCCATGACTTTTCTGTCCTTTTCTGTCCTAAAAACAGCTGTAACTTCACAAACAGTAAAAGCTATGGAACTTTCCACATCCTACTTAAACTAGGGAAACTAGTGTGGATTACTCCCCGTGGCCTCAACAGGGCTCTTGGCAGCAGATCTGTACAAGCCATCACCTACTAGATTTTGACAAACCAGCCTTATAAATTAGGACACAGCCATAACTCAGGTATTCAAACTAATAATAAGCGATTCCACGGACCATCGTAAAGACACTGCAGTGTCATTTCTCCTCTTGGGATGTCATTTTTTTTTTCTCCTTCAGTGAGCACCCTTGTAGAGGACTCCAATGACCATGAAAAGATCAAAATGCTTGGCTTGGATTTCACTCTAATCTCATGTAGCAAAACGTGTCTGAAGGCAGCTAGGTATTTTTTAAAAACAAGCTACCTCTGAAAAACGCTCCTTCCTCTCTCCATTATAGTTGTTTAAAAGAGTATGAAAATCTATTATACTTTACACATTTTACTTCAATATTATCCATAGAGCAGCAGAAATATCTGGAAACCTTTTAACTCCAACTTCTTGCTCAGTGATCCATATTTTCGTCATTATTGTAGCATTTCCTTTCCAAACACAAAACTGCAAGATCCGGGGAAAGATCTTTACTAGGTGGAAATATCAATGAAGTGAGTGAAGCTGTATTGATTTATAACAGTCAAAGAGCGAGCCAAAATAAACAGACTCAAAGCATCTTCCTGGTTCTTCTACTACTTCCAGCACCCTGCAACATGCCCTAAGTCAGTAATAGCCACATTATTTGTTCTAGGGATCCCATAATAGGTGCCCTCATGTGCATCCTAAAGGCTCCATCCCAGGAATGGGATGCTCAGGATCTCTGCAGCTCACCTGGCCCTTGCCACTCTGCACCAACACTGGCCAACACCCCCACGTTACTAACAGGTTCTGCTCTGCCCTAATAGTAATTTTCAGCTTATTCCATATAGCACATTACTGCATCACCCTGCAGACCCACCCTGGACACAGTGCAGGGTTAAGATAGTTTGAATGAGAAACAGAATGAAAAATAAATATAGAAATGACCCACCTTTAAGAGTAACTTACCTCTGTCATTCTTTGACATACACATTGCCATGTTTTCCGTTGTAAACAAGAAATGGAGCAGACTCCATTGACTATTTAACAACTCGTTAATCTTGTCTTCAAGATTATTCAAGGATGGTTTTGATTATACTGGGAAACTGTTTTCTGACAATAAGTGGTGACTTGAAAAAACAGTGGATGAGAACTATTATGGCCTGACAACAGCAGGAATATAACTGTAAAGACAGGGGGTGCCTCGGTATGATGCAATTTTAAATTGCAAGAACTTTAACAAATTAA
>JAVCKT010019916.1:1229-37566 GCA_032273925.1 Rhynchotus rufescens | reverse complement strand
CCCACCTGGCAGCTTCCTCACTGGTCCCTTTCCTGCAACTCTGCTGCCGGAGAGCCACCGACACGGAGCCGGAGCGCCACGCTGCAGGGACGGGCTGCGAGCTTGCCGACCACCGAGACCTGCCCTGCCAGGGGGCCCATGCCGGCTCCTCGCTGCACACCGGGAGCTGCGTCGCACGGACGGCTCTGCTGCTCCTCGGTTTGCCAATCATGTGCTGAGCTGCGCTGAGCCCGCAGTGCCCTTGCCCAGCCTGGGGAATGCAACGGCTTCTGTGCGGCCAGGACAAACTAGAGGCTGCATTTTTTCATGGAGCCCAGATCTCTTCCTGGGTCTGCTCTGCGCCCTCTCCCAGCTTGCTGGCAAGGTTCAGCAGAGCACAGGGCTCGCTCCCATTCCCGAGGGGAGGCACCTCGGGGTTGCACAAGGTGTCGGTGCCTCCGCCTGGGAGCAGAGACCAAGGCCCTGCGCTCCCCTGCGGCGCGACAGGCTGCGCCGGCCAGGCCCGCGATGCCCGCGGACTCCCCAGGGCCGCCCCGCGCGCCCCAACGGGCACCAGCCAGGCCGACGTGCGCCCTGCCGGGCACCAGGCGCCCTGCTCTGCTCTTTGCCGCACCAGCTGCTAGCACGAAAGGGCTGTGCCTGTCCCCTTTGCGCCCTGGAGGGAAGCGCTGAACTCTGACGTGGCGCAGGACGAGAGCAGTTCATTTGCACTGGTCGAGAGTGTGATGCGTTAAACCCTGACCTCAGCCTCCTTACGACTGGTGACCTTTGCTCGCTCCTCAGTCAAATGCATGTCTTGGTGAAGTCTGTTGCTATAATAAGTTATTTAGAAATGTCCATCTGATTTCTGTGTTCTTTTTCAAGCCTCTGCTGTAGAACAAAGACACATCATGGCAGCAAAATAGCAGTTTTTAAGTAAGTGTTAAAATGTGCAACTTTTTATATTGTAAAGTACTGATTACCTAACTCTATTGAAATGCAATTGCCATAGTAACAAATAACAGTATTGCAGCTCTCGGTCTGGGTTGTATCTGCGCCCCGACCTGCTTTGCACTGCTTTCGATTGATCTTGCATTTTCTAGTAGGACAGAGTGGTGACTAACAATAGATTTTGTACTGTCAACTCATATTTTTTATTTGTACATATGTAAAGTATTTCTTGTCCAAAGATTCATTTCTGGTTTTAAGGCACCATATTTCTGGGACAACGAAAACACAACAATATTCAGGATAAACTCACTGCACTTCTCTGCTTCATCTTCTCCCAGCCAGGTAACCATTCTCTGAAACTGCCTCCCTAAAGTAAGGCCACGTGATTTGCAAGCGTAGGCAGATTTGCTTGCAAGTGTGTCGTATTTGGGCAAAAGAATCGTTTGCGTCAGCAATGGAGGTTGGAGTGACCCCCTGCAAGTGCTCGTTTACTTGAAGGTTGCAGCACCATTTTTAGTTCTTATTTATCCTGCAGGAAAGCAAAGCCAGACCTCGCTGCCAAGCCTCACAAAGGCTAGATTGATGATGCCGACATCGACAAATGAACATACCATGGCAGCCTGGTCATTCGGCTCAGGTTCACTTGAAGTTCAAATCCACTCCGTGCAGTAGTAGTATGCCCATCTCATCCATCTTTTGTCTTTCCTTTTTTCTGTTCGTGATCCGTTGTGCAGTTTTCTGTGGCATCCGCTCATAGCTTGTCCCGTGGAGCGGTGGGCGCTGCAGGAGGCTGAGGCCGTGAGCGGCGTTGCCTTCCTCGTGGCGCAGAGGCCGAGCACAGAGCGCCGAGCCCCTTGCTGCAGGGGCAGACGCACTGCCGGCAGGTCCAGCGTGCAGCTGCTGCTGCCGAGACGTGGTGAGATGCGGCACAGAGCTGCCCCTGCGCAGAGCTGCAGCCCTGGTGCTGGAGCCAGCATTGGGCGCTTGGTGCCCAGCTCACGCTTGGGGTGTGCATGTTGCTGCCGACGTCTGGGCAAGGCCAAGGTCTTCGCGCTGAGCACTGCTCTAGGTGCCCAGCATGTGGCCCTCAACAGAGTGGAGCACTTGTCAGGAACGGTTGCACCAGGTCTAACAGCCTGAGCTACAAACTGCAACTACCATGTTGGAAAAGTTTCCTTTGTTTCCTTTTTGTGAGATATAGCTTAAAGGTCATCACTAGGTAAAATTGATGTTTTAATACCTATAGCAAGTGACGTTTTCTCAGTCTTCTTAGAGATAATAGATTCAGCTTTCCCTTCAGTGATTTGCCAAAAACACTGGATGCCTCAAAACGCTGAGAGGACTTGCGGTTGGGACAAACACCTAAGAAATTTGGGGATATCTTTTCTTAGCTGTTTCCCACTGTTCCCTCCCTTTCTCTGGCCCAGCAATGCTGCTACAGGGATACATCTGCAGAGAAACCTGATCTTTGCAGGGAGCTTCCACACCGTGGCACTGCGAAGCTCCCGTGCTGCAGCCTGAGCCTTCGCTGCAGATCTCGGTGTAAGCACAACAGGGGCGTTTTCAGTCAAGGGCTGCTCCAACCTCTCCGGCATTTCTGAAGCCGGGAGGACTCAGAGCCAGCGCTTACAAGCACAGCAGGACGTGCAGCATGTCCGCACTACAGGCGTATCGACTGTGAGTGTCTTCTTGTCACTGCACTGGTTATAGGGAGCTTTTGCCTTGCGCTTGCAAATTCTCACGACCTGTAGGTGCTTGGTCAGCACTTCAGCAGGCCACGTTCATTTGCTGTTCTGTAATTTTTGTAATCTGAGCAAGTCGTTGCGAGGCTGGTCCTTGCATCCTCGTAGCTCGTCCTCCCTGTTGGTGCCCACGGGGGCCCGTGCGGGTGTCCCCTGCATCCCGGCTGTCCCCTGCGTCTCCCTCCCTGCTGTCCGGAGGCCCGTGTGCCAACAGAGCCTTGGTGCAGGCAGGGAGCATAGAGGGACCTGCTGCCGCTGTGCCCAGCGGTGAAGAAGCCCCGGAGCGCGAGAGGAGGTACGAGTCCTTGGAGAGCAGCAGCCGCGGGGGTGCAGGGCTCTAGCGCATGTGCTCTGCTGCCTGGCTGCTGCTCCTAGGACGAGAGAAGACACTGTATAGCTTAGCCCTGTGCGCAGTGTTAGTTTGCCAGGTTTGCCAGGTTGTCTCCCAGGTTCCTGTCTCTGTGACGAGGGCAGAGCGAAGCCGCGAGGGGCAGGGAGCTGCACAGCAGAGCTATGTGTGGCAGGAGATGCGCTGCCCGCGGGAGCCGGCGCGCACGGAGCTGCCCTCCAAGCCCATAAGTCTGAGCTGTTAGTAGTGGAGAGGCAAGAAATTAGTGCAGGAAGTGACGTAGTGTGTGAACTTTGTGGTAAATGCAAGTGTGGACGTACGTAGGTAGCAGATGCCTTCCCTGCGGGAGCATCCCTAGCTGTAGCTGTAGGAGTGAGCGTCGCGGGCGCAGCCCCATGGCAGGGGGTCCTGCGGCTCCCCGTGGAGCCCGCACGGGCCATGGAGCCTCCGCGGCCGCCGCCGCCTCCTCTGCCCGGCCCGGGGGCACAACCACGCGGGTGCTGCTGAGAATCTTCACAAATGCAAAGAACAAAATTCCCACCGTGCTGGCCTTGGACCGCAGGGCGCTTTGCCGGTGCGAGGAGCCGCGGTGCCACATCCCCGCGCGGCCACGCGTCCTCCGCCCCTCGACCTTACCTCACCGGGGGCCTCGTGCCCTCAGGCACCTCCTGGCCGCGCCGCAGGGTTGGTCACCGCCAGCCGTGGGGTCTCCCTGCGCCCGGGACAGACCGAGGCGCCGGCCCGGCCTCATCGCCCTCGCGGCACCAGTTTTCAATGGCAGCATATCAGCAGAGGAGAGACACTTCTCATGCAGTTGCAAAGTGTTTTTTAAGATGCTATGCATTTTGTTGGGTTACTGAAAGTGAATTTACTGTGCATTAATCTTATGAATGTTACTACTTTTTATATTTATTTTAGATGACTCTCCAGTATTTTACAAAGGGAAGTTTCATTGTGTGATAACTTAGTCTGTATTCTTAATATAATTTGTTAAATAAAGTTTGTTTTAATCAGTTTATTCCCTGTGGTTTGCGTGTGTGGAGCGTTAAGCCGTGGCCGGAGCGCGGGAACTCCATGTTTGTCCCGGAGCGCTGGCACCACTGGAGCGGGGGAGCCTGCGCCCGGCAGCGCTGTCCTCTGCAGCGACGCTCCGTCGGCGCGTCCTTGGGCAGCGCGGCACCCGCAGGGGTGGCAGCGCCGCCGCCGCCCGGCACGTTTGGTTTTGTGCTCTTTATGTTGAGAATTATCTACGAGAAGCCATGGAAAATCTATCGAAAGTGTCTCTATTAAAGAGACTGCGTTGTCAAAAGTCGGGAGTAGCTCAGTGAAAGCATTTCCTGCAAGTGAAGGGAGCCCCCGTGACACCTGCACTCTGCCTGCTGCAGGGGCTGTGTTGGAAGCGTCCCCAGGAGCGCTGTGCGGAGTTCGTAAGCGAACGTGGCCACAGCGCAGCCTGCTCCTAGATCTGCTCCCGGGCGCCGCCCCTCGGCTCCCTTCCTTTCCTGGCGCTCAGGGTCCGCACCATTCACTGCAACAGGGAGGAAGTGGGAATGCCCCGTGCCAGCGGGAATGCCCCATGGCCGGCCTTGCTGCTGCTTCCCGCAGAGCCTGTGCCAGCCAGCTCAGTGGGAACGTGGGAATGCCGGCCGGCTCCCATCCTCCTGCCCGCCCTCCCAGCAGCCTCCAGCCGGGTGGTTTTGTGCATCCTTCGGAGAATTCATTCCCGTTGCAGGGAAACTTGGTGATTGAATCTGCCCCCTGAAGGCTTCTGTGCCCAGGCCGGCGCTGCGGTGCGGAGCTGCCCGTAGCCCCTGGAAATGTGAGCGTATCAGCTCCAAGCCCGGGATAGCCCTGGCTTTGCAAGGCCCGGCGGCTGCCCCAGGGCCGCGGGAAGGGCTGCGCGGCCGTGCTGCTCTGCCTGGCTGTGGCTTTGCTGCTGCTCTTTTTCCTTCCCCTTCTCCCTCCTACAGTTTTAAAAATTAACTAGCCCTGGGAGCCCCGCGGCCTCCCTGGCTCCCTCGCAGTGATTGATCGGCCACGTAACCGATTGCCACGGCCCCGCGGAGGGTAAACATCTTCTGCCGCTTAAAATGGAACCTCCTCGCTTCTCAGTTAATAAGTGTTGAAAGAAGCATAAATAGAAATAACACGGGATTTCCATGACTAACAAGATGACCACATCAGTGAGCGTTGTTTGGGGTTAAAAATGACTCAGCGTTGCCTCCCTCGGGTAGGATGTTTCGTTCCGGGCAGGCGAGGCTGCCAGCAGCACTTTGAAGGTCTGGCAAGCGCGCCGCGCGAGGATGGGGAGCGGGAAGTGTTGAGCGCACAAAGGCGCTCGCCCGGCCCCATGTGCGCAGATCTCCCGAAGATAAAGGAGCCCGCAGCCTTATCCAGCTTGTGCTGACGCTTTTCTTTTCAAAAGCCCTTTCAGATGTTTTCACTTTTCTGCTTGCTTTGTTGAAAGATGTAAAAATTTAAGACAACCACAAAGTAAACATTTCAAAACTTTCTATTCTGAAAATTAGTGACATTTTCCAAATCCCTTGAATTCCATTTATGCATTATCAGAAATGAAGATGTTTGGATTTTTTTTTCTTTTTTTTTCTTCTGATTGACAGATTTTCCAAGCAGGTTATTATTTATTGATAATATTTAATTTTTCAGAGAAAATAGATTTATTATTCGGTAGAAACACTAGATAAGTAGATGTCTTGTCAAAATAAAGCAGGTTTTCTTTATTAGAGTGAAATAGTAATGAACTCATCTGCTTCCAATATTTATAAAGAGTAGAGAAGGCCATTAATTCTACTGGTTGTGAATAAAACCATCTGTGATTTCTTTCCATTTGATGTGTTTTGGTTTTAATATACATTTTTCACAAATAAGTGCAGGGATTTTTTGTGAAAATGTCACATTCAGAATCTCATAAAGAAGGAACGCAAAGAGGGGGAAACGAAATGTTTTGTTAGCTAAGTAATTTCTCACCTTGCACAGAGAATAAAATTCATGCCAACTTTAACACATTAGGCGACAGAATTACATGTTCAGCTCTAATGCAATCCATGACATGTAACAAGGCAAATAGAGTATGTTTGGAAGTTTGTTTTCCTTTGGGAATCGCACAGTGCATTTAACCTAATCTGTCCTGACACTTGAATTATAACATTATGAGCTTCTTCAGGGAAGCAAACGGTAGATGCCTCTTTCTAAAGCAAAGCAGAAGTTAATAAAATAGGTGACGTGTCAAGGAGAAAAGTCCTGATCAAATCATAGTGCAATTCTCCAGAGGACACAGGTTCCAGGCTGAGCTGTTTTCTTCCTTTCCGCTGCAAACCGTGCAAGTGCAATGACAGACTTGGACCGGAGCTGAAATTTGCCCTCTCGAGTTCTGCTCAGTTACCCCGAAACCCGAGCACGCTGCAGGCAGCTCCACGCTGTGGCGGGACCCGGCGCGGGCGCTTTGCGCTGCAGGGCGCCCAGCACCGCGGCTGCCTCCGCGGAGCCCTGCGCCCTTAGGAGGGGTTTGCGCCTCTGCCGAGCAGGTGCCTCTGCCCTCTGCTCCCCTCACGGTCTGCACTTGTGTGGTTTGACGGAGCCGCCTTGCAGCTGCGCGGGTTAAACTGGATTCGCTGCACACAGCCACCCCAAGGTGGGTCGCCTTGGCCTAGGGACTTTTCTCCGGGCTTTGGTTTCCCGTGTGCAGGGCTGCTTGTCTCCCTGATGCTGCAGGAGCGGCAGGGAGAGCGGCCACGCTCCGAAGGCGCCGGCGCCGCCGGCACGCGGGGCCGCGCGTCTCCCGAAGAGCCGGGCAGCTGCCGGGCCGGCGCTCCCGGCCTCGGGGGCCTGCTGAAGGCGGCAGCCCCGGCTGCTGCCCCCAGCTGGACACACGTCCCCGACATCCGTGTCCCCGACATCCCTCCGCCTCGTGCACACAAACCTGGGCCTAATTTCTCCTGAAAGGGCCCCGAGGAAGTGAGCAGATGTTACTATTAAAGCATGGAGCATCAGCAGCTCCTCAGATATTGTCAGACCGTTAATGAGCTGATCAAACCATGGAAAGCAAGGGCTTTCCCAGCGTCTTATTAAGGAAAATAAGACCTCCAAGGTTAAAAGACTTCTTTTAAACGGCACCAGGTTTATAGGTTGCAAAATGCTCTTTAATCAGTTTGTTCTTGGAAGGCCCAGCTGCCCAGGCACAGATGGGTGTTATCTCAAAGGGCACCATAAGGAGATCTAAGGGCCATTTCAGGGCCATTTGCTGCCGTTTTGGCCAGTCCCGCACGGCCTTCCTGGGATTCTTCAGCCAGTGCTCCACGCATCGCACCCGCAGCTGTGAACCCCCTGCTTGGCTGTTTGACAGTTAAACTGGTTTTCTGATATTTCTATACTCAGTTTGATAAATCATGAATCCGAGGTGTTCCCCAGAGCCACGGGGTACAAAGGGAGCAAGAAGGGGCCCAATCCTGAAGTTTCCTTGTGCCGCCTGCCTGGCTGGCAGCACCCGCACCCTTCACCCAACCTGTGTCGATCGGTGAAGCTCGAGCGTTTCGCTCTGGGGAGCGAGGCAAATCCCGGCCGTCCCCCAAGCTGCTGAGCAGCACTGAGCAGCAGCATTGCACATGTCTGTGGTCAGAAAGGGCCCTTCCCTAACCTGGGATCATTTCTCATAACTTCAGATGAAGAAGCATAAAATAAACAAGAAGATAGTGGAAAAGCAACCCAAATGGTTCGGAAGTGGATCTGTTTAGGAAGGAGGATGAAGGACACTAACATAGAGCATCCCCAGCGCGAGTGCAATCACAGAGAAAGCCAAGCATATGCAAGTTTGCAAAGCCAGGCTTGTGGAATAAGACATAAAAGGAGGGACCTGGCAAAACCTTTCCTCTTTGAGGAAGGCTGGGAGATCCTTTTCCCAGAATCTTTTTCAGGTGTGGAGGCAATTAGCAGCCATTTGCAGAATGGCTGCAGGGAGCTGCTGCAAGCGTCAGCCCCTGCTCCTCCAAGCCGTGAGTACCCACTGTGTTTTTGTGATTTTCAGCTTTGGGAAGAAATGTGTAAGTAGGCTGTGAGTCTGTGGGAAGAGATAAGGGCTGCCCTGGTTTGGGTTAGGCTGTTTTGTTAAGTCTCAGAAAACCTGTTCTTCATTAATAACGTGTGTTGGCTCCTAGGGAAATGGCTGAAGACCTTTCCCCTTTTGAGTATCTACAGCTTGTGCATTTTTAAATGTGAATTTCCTTTCTGTTTAGATATTTAAACCTTGAGTCTCCTTTTAGTCAGTGAAACCCAAACGAAATGGGTGCATGTTGCAATGTGTAGCAGCAGAAGTTGGAGTTTGCTGGGATGGTCCCAGGATATGGAAGTGTTTCCCATTGACCAAATAGCCTGGGAAGATTTTCTGAGTGAGTGTTAGAAGCAGAGGCTGTTTCCCTTGGAGGAACAGAGGACGGCAGCTGCTCTCCAGGTTGGGCAGGGCAAAAGCCTCAGAATTAGCCACGGGACGTGAGCTGTGCTTGTGGCGCTGAGCAGCGGGCTGCCTCTTGCCCTCTGTGCTGCAGCGTATGTCCGGCTCGCGCGTTTTTAAAAAACCCGTCCCTTTGGTGTCTGGGTGAAGAAGCCGTGTTCAGCTCCATGAAAGCCAGCGGCCGATGGGCTGTGCATGTTCTGCATGCACGCAGTATCTGCATCCCACCCACATCCCATCATGTGCGGCAAGCTGCAGCAGGTGCAGTTGCTGCAGGTAGTCATGGAAGCTACACGAAGCCAAGAGAAAACTGGGCTCTTTTGCAGGGAGAAGCACATTAAGGACTGGTGGACACAGGAACTATCTGTGTGGTAGGAAATCCCTTGGGTAGGCTCTGTCGGAGGAGTGCTCGGGATGCGCTCGGCCTCGCGCTCTTCTCCAGGCCTTTGCTCCCGGACAGAGCTGGGCTTGGATGGCCTCTGTGCTGACCCCCTGCACGAGTCTGGTGAGCTCTGCACCATGCGAGATGCAAGGGCAGAGAGGGAGCAGGGCTTGCAGCAGGAGCTGCAGGGCTAGCGCTGCTGCCACTTGCAGCAGGAGCTGCAGCCACAGCCCCGGCGGGGAGCGGGGCCAGGGCCACCTTGGCCCCCAGCACCGGCTGGTGGCACTGCTGGCAGCGTCCCGGCATGGCTGGGATGCACTCGAGCTGGCGTGCACCGCTGACCCTTCACCAGCAACCGGGTTGCGAGCAAGCCGAGGGCACCTGCAGGGTACGGGAAAGGCTCGGGCATCTCCAGGAGCGGCTCTGGGTTGCACTGGTAAGTGCAGGTGCAGTTTGGAGACTCCTCCTAGGGCAAACCATTTAAAATGTGTCTGGTTCTTGTGCCCTGCTAGCCCTGATGGCTCCAAACCGGGGTTCAAACAGCATCCCCTTAGAAAGGGGCAGACGTGCTTGTCCCCTCGGGTCCCCCGTGCGCCGCCGTGGGCGCAGGACAGGCCGTGCGGCTCCGCGACGTGCGGCGGAGAAGGCTCCGGGCACGAGGTCACTGGGACTTCGTTCGCCAGGATAAATCTGGGTGGTGTTTGCGGCTGCTGGGGAGGTCAGCAAGCCCTGGGAAACATGGAAGGGTTTCCTGAAGCCAGAAGGGGCACTAGGAATAAGGCTATTCCTATATCCACATGGCTGCCTTGGAAAAGGGAATTTTGTGAATTAAGAAAAAAAAAATACATATATATGTTTATATTTATACTTCAGAATATAGGTTTTGTGTGTGTGGTAGTTTTCATTTTGGTTTTCTTTTTTTTTTTGTTGTTGTTGTTTTCTTTTTTACCATAACACCAAAAGGAAACTAGTGCAACTTTTGGCAAATTAGAAACAGGTTCGAGTATTAGACCTTACATTGATGGTACTCGGGTATTAATCCATTAAAGTAATCAAAAGAGCTTAAATAAGAATCTGAAGGCTGCAATATATATGTCAATGAACAAGCTGTAAAACTTCCTGAAAAGGTGATTTCAAAGCCATATTGCCCAAGCTTGGCAAATTGCATATTTAATTATTTTGTCAGTCCCTCTTTCTACTCTAATCTTTTGGTGAAATACCTTTAGACATATGAAATCAGTTAAGATAATTAGGGTATGATGGAATTAGGTGTTACTTGATTTTTAAGAAAGATACCATCCTCTGCCTTGGTATAAAATGTGTGCAGACCCCAAAAGCTAGACTGTATTGTAATGTTTTCTTTTCTATAAAGATCAAAGGTCTCCAGCCCCTTTCAAGATGTTTGCAGAATTTGTTTCCTAATTATCCCACATTTACTTATTTGTGTGCTGGGACATCAGAGTTAACTCTTTGATTGTAAAGATGAGATGGGACCTTCCCCCAGATGACTGCAGGCCAGCCGAAGCCTTGCATCTCTAAATTGTTTTTTAGATTACCTGGTTCCGCTAATTCTGAAGTTCTGGCATGGAGTAAAACACGGCAGATGAGGTGTTGTGTTTGCTTTATTTAATACTCCAGCCCTCTACGGCACAGACTCGGGTTTTCCTCAGTAAGAGTTTACACCTTCATTAATATCCTTTACAAGTTTACATACTCTTCATAAGCAATAGTAAACTATTTAGTCTTTGATTTGTCTGGGAGTTGGAACTGTTTGCACCAAACCTTTATGATCTTTCCATGATGTGGTGCCTGAATTTCTTTGGGAGAAATTTCTATAAAAGTTTTGAAATTAGAATTTTTTGGCTCACTTCATTTACTTTATTTTCCCCCCATCCAGAGAGATATAAAAGACTGACAGGACACACCAGAAATGTGAAAACAGGCTGTAAGGTTTGCAGTTTCAGTTGTGAAGTTACAAAAATAAAGTTGATTAGAATAGCATGAAATCTATAAAATAAAAAGTAAAATGTTTATAGGGGAAGTCTAATATGAAACGTTTTTAAACAATGTGTTTTATTTACTTTTTATACATTTCCTTTCTCATATTCTTTTGAACTTTTTTGAATCTTCTCATATGTTTCCTAATTACATTTGCCTCTATGACTCCTGTCTCCTTTTTTTCCCCCTTAGTACTAAGAGGACCAATTGTTGTCCCGTATTTAAAAAACAAAAAGCCCCTCTGTGCAGCTTTGGGGACAGGGGCAGGGAGGGCGCGGGGCGGCTGAGGAGGTGGCCGGCGGCCGGAGCGGCCCCGCGCGCTGCGGAGGCCGGGACTCCGGGACTCCGGGATCCCGCCCCGGAGGCCGAGGCCGCGCTGGCCCCTTCCAGCGGCTCCCTGGGCACTCGGGTGTCCCGCCGCGCCGCTCCTGCCCGGGAACGCGGCGCCGCGCTGGGCCCGAGGCCTCCGCGGAGACGTGCGGTGCGGCACGGGACGGTACAGCCCTTTGGGGGAAGCGCCGAGCGCAAACGTTGTTATTGCCGCTATGTTTTGGTCAGTTCCTAGAGGTCCGTTCAGGGTTCAAGGCGCCCCTTTCCTCTTGCTCCCAGCGACTCTTCAGAGCCACCACGGGGACCAGCCAGGGCCGCCACGGTCCTCGTGAGCGCAGCCCATCCCCGGGCACCGGCCCCGCGCTCGGGCCAGCGCACGCCCCACTTGCGGGGCTGCCCAGAAAAGCGCTCGCCCCCGGCGCTCCCCGCGCTGCTGTCCGGCCCCGCGGCGCTCCGCGGGCCTCGCTGGAGCCGTCCCCAGGGCTCCCTCCGCAGCGCTAATTCCCGGCGGGAGCGGGCTCGCGCAAGCCGCAGGCGGGCGCCCGCTCTCCCGTGCTCTGCCCTCTTTGCCCAGGTTGCTCTTCTTCCTCCTTCCCCTTTTCTAACTCGAGAGATTTCCTCTGGAATTGAAAACCCCATCTAACCACAGGGCATCTTTTTTTCTTCATATAAAATGTTTACATTACTATCTGAATAAATAGCTGAAGATTTTTCACATGCTGCTAGGAACTATTTTCTTAATTATTCAGTAATGAATTATTTATCTCTTCCCCCCCCTAAGAAGAGTAATTTTAGTATAAATATTTGCTGTTTTTCATGACTTCAATAGTATTGCAACTGGATTTGTATGTTATGCCCCGTTCAGGAAGGCACCAATGAAAAGTAAATATATTCGAGGTGTAGAATTTTTAACGCATTTCTAAAAGGCTTACAGAGCCTTGCTGAGTTTTAATGCTTTAGTTGTGCAGTCACTCATAAATAGTTCAGGTGATGTTTTTGACTATGAAGTCCATGTTATTTTTTTTTTTTTCTTGACTAGACAAAACATCTAAGCTTTTAATCTTGGATGTATTTTTTCCAGGATCCAGACTTGATATTCAAAAGCATTTTAGGTGTTTTGGAGAAAAAGTTCCATTTAAGACCAGAAAACTCCCCTTGGCACTTGGGTAACAATTTTAAGCATTTTTTTTTTCAAGAGTTCCCTGAACCTCTCAACACTTCCTGGAGTTAGGGAAGTTATGGAACAAGGTGTTTTGCACTGAAGAACTTCCCTAGATTCTGGACTTTGTAGCTAAACTTCAAAATTCATCTCAAAGACACAAATATTCAGCTTTGCCTATAGTGGCAATACAGATCATTTAACAGATCCCTAGTTTTCCGTAGATGTTTTCCCTTGGAGATCCCTTTCCCCAAAGCAGGAGGTAATCCCAAGCTTACTGCTGTTTTAAGAGCTCCAGCACAATAAGGAGAATCAGCAAAGCAATTGCTTGAACAGCAGTGAAAGAGGTTTAGTAAATGTACATAATCCTGCTGCTTAGGTTGGGATTCTCCTGAAATGGAGAATTTTCATTGCCCTTTATCTCTGTAATGAGCAAAATAGCATTCTTGAACAAACTTCCATGGAAATTTGTAGAGACATCTTTGTTCAAGGAATTTTTAAAAACAATATACCTAAAAATGAAAATACTTAAAGCAAAGCTATCAGATATGAAATATCTATGGCATGTTATTAACTAGTAAGAGTTATACTAAACTTCATTTACTTTTAATTCTAAGCAAATTAATAATAGTTATTACTTCAATGAAGAGTCTTGCAAGGATAGCCACTTACTAAACAAAAGGAAAGGCTATCATAAGTTATTTTCCTCTATATTTTTGAAACTGTTTAATTGTATCTTAACCAGTGCAATTTTAGCCAATGCAGTAATAAACAAATGCATGAATTTATTATATATTTAAATATATTTAATCTGGCCAAGCGCAGCTCTAAGAAGGCAGGCGTTTACCTTGCAGTGATTAGAGGCGGCGGCGCGGGGTCCCTGTGCCGGCGAGGAGCAGCCCGTGGAGGATTAGGGTGTGCTAAGTCTCTCCTCGGACAGGTGCACAAACACTTCCCCCTTTTAGGTGCTACCTGCTCTTTACTGGACGTTTATTACAAGTCAATGCAATTTCACAAAGCACCTGCATGCAATAAAAAGCTATTACATGTGTGAGGCCTTAAGGAAATTAACGGTTCCTCCCTAGGGATGCATATTTTGTTAAGATGTTTATTACAGATGAAGTGGTCCTGGGGTAAAACATTAACAAGTTGTAGAGTGATAAAAGGAATTTTATCATTTCTCAGTGACATAAATAGGAAGAAACCTTTAACTAAATCTATAAAATTCCTATTTCCTAATGAATTTGTTTTAACTATTTATTAACTGGATGAACTATTTCTGTCCAAGATTTGTTTTTCCTCTCCTTCACCACTCTTCCCAACAAAACAGAAAAGCAAAAGCAGTCCTGGCCATTATCTGTTACTGAGCTGATCTCTGCTCAAAGAAACTTTGCCCAAATGTCAGCTAAAAAAAAAAAAAAAAATTCCCTTGTGAGTTAAGGCAAACTCAGTTCACTCTTGTAATGCTGATTTAATATTAAATATAAGATGACAATTCTGCATTATTATAATAATATTAACTTACATCATGTAAATTACATGGTATACTTTAGGGTTTGGTACAGCAATTTATTTTTGGTTGAAAATTCTTTTTTTAACACCATATTAACCAGGTTTGTCTGTGCACCATTATTAGAGATGAAAGCATTGAATATGGGCTTTGGACTAAGAATGCTCAATCTAATTGAATTATATGAATGTAGTTAAATGTCTACTTCAGAAAGGCTATATTCACTTTCAAGATTAGTTACTTCAAGAGTTAATGGGCTATTTAAACAACATAGTCCAAGAGCCAAACACAGGTGGGCTGTGTTAATAACTTTATTTAAACCGTTTTTTCCCCTTTTGAGAGGCACAAGCCATCCATTAATGCATTCATTAGAGTTTATGGCATAGTTCTGCTTTTCTCCTAATGACACTATCCAGACTCAAACTTGCTCAGCTAATTTAGCCCAGCTGCCCTTTGCCTCTCAGCAACAGGTCCCTTGTTCTTCGGTCAAATATGCTGAAGTGTCATGATGATTAGTTTTTGGTCATTGCTGCTCTTTGTGGTATTTTTTTGTGTATTCTCCACATCAGAATTTACTTCTCCGATTTCTTCCTGCGGTGTTTGTACAAAGGAGCTGGAGGAGAAGGCGCGCGAGTGGCACGGCCGCGCTTGCTGCAGCGCTTGCATTCCAATGTGATTGAACATCGGAGTTTATTGCTTTGCTCTGACCAAACAAGCTTGAGAGTTTTAATATCCAGCTCTGCTGAAGGTATTTGCAGCAGTGCCTTGCAACTGCAGCACCTCGGCTTTGCCTTGCCTTTTCAAGCAGTTTTAAATCTGATCCAAAAATGCTTTGCAGTGATGTCATTACAGTTGTAAACTATATAACTGAGGACAGAAGTGCCTATTTCTTCCAGTAGCTACAGTGCAGGTAACCTGTATATGTTTAGTGAAGAATTCCCTGGGCACTAATGAACATCACGATGAATAAAAACGCTCAATGCGTCACTCGGAAATTAGCAGCAGAGCCGCGTGGCTGCGGCCAGCTGCCAGCCTTGTGCAGGGCTTGTTTCGGAGTGTTTATCAGTGTGGGGTTTCACGTGTGGCGTTCCTGGCAGCTCTGCGTGGCACTGACCTGCAGCTGCAGCGCTGCCTCCCGCGCGAGCAAACGCTGAGGGCTCCTGCACTGCTGGGCAGGCTGCAGCCTTGCGCAGGAGCACGGAGCCGCCCGGCAGAAGGGATGAGGCTCTGCAGTGAGCGATTCCAAACGGATATACTTACAGGGAGCAGCAGTGCTTCTGCACCTCTCTAGAGATAGGAACTTTTCTACTTTTTCTGCTTCCTACTTTTCTGCTCTTTCTCCTTTGACTGCCCCAAGCAAGGGGGAAAAGGCAGCACTTGGGTAAACCTGCCTGCCACTACTGGGGCTTCACAACCCCCTGAACCTGCAAAGGGTGGAAATGCTACTGAAACAAAGGCATCGAACGTCTTGGTGCATCTTTGTTTTGAGCGCACTTGGGTTTGTCTGTGATTTATTGTGAGTTTTGCTTCTCGTTCTGGAAAGCAGTTCTGTGCGCGTCGCCTCTCATGCTCCCACCCCGGTCTGCACATCCGCCCTGCCGTGGGCACGGAGCCCGGGCAGCCGCAGGGATGCGGCGCTGCCGGGCCCTGGGCGCGGAGCAGCCCGGAGGTGCTGGAGGAGGATGCGCCGCAGGAGGCTGTCGGGAGCATCGCTCCCCCGCGATCCCAGGACACGGGTCGTGAGGCCATTGCCGGGGCTCTCCCCGAGTTTCCTTCCCCGTCCTCGTGGCTCCTGTGCGTCGTGGCTCTCGGCAGCTCCTGTGTTCCCTGAACATCCGCTTAGCGCTCCCAGCACCTCTGAGCACAATTCTCGCCTGGCAGGAAGGGGAGCTGCTCTGGCAGCATCTCCGATGCATCGGGATGAATTGGAGCAGGATGTCGAAGCTGTGACATCTTGTGACCTCAGTGCTTTCATCTGCAGAGGCAGGGAAAGAGTTAATGCATTAGTTAGGAAGATCTTTAGCATGGCTCTGAACTGGGCTGACAATCCATTACTCATAACTCCTGGAAAGATCTTGCTTGATTCTTTTCTCTTTCTTTCATGATTTACAGAATATTACAACTGTAAGCACTTTGCAGTTGGGGTTTTATTGCATGCTCCAGCATGAAGAGTTATGGCTCAGGATGCGCCACGAGTGACTGCTGGGGCACGTGAGGCCGGGGAGCTCCATCCTCCTCTGCCCTCCTCTAGCTCCCGTCCCTGTGGGCGTTGGGGACCTGCCCGTGGGCCTCTGGGCTCCAGAAGGACCCCTGAAACAAGGGAGAGTTTCTCCTTACGGACAAGGGAATCTGGAAGTGCACATGAATGTGCCCAAGAAGATGAGTGCATTGCAGGGCATGCAACACTGCTCCACGAACTGAGGGGACGAGGTCCACAGCACGAGCAGCGAGGGCCAGGCCCTTTGCAGACAGGGTTCCGTAGGCTCCTTCGCAGCTGTAAATAATGGCGAGGGGGGCTGCAGGGCCCAGGCCAGCTCGGGGCTGTGCTGGAGCCGCTGGAATAGCGGCTGGCTGGCATAGCATCTCTGCAAACACTGTGCGACTTCTGGTGGCGGCCGCTCATCTAGGCGAGTCCTTCTTGCCCAGCAAAGCCGAGCAATAGCCAAGTTGTTTTGGGTTTACGAGGGCCACTGTTAGACAAGAGCAGTTGCAGCCCGTGCACTGCACCTGGTGCTTTCCCTGGTGCAGGAACCCCATGGAGAGGCGAAGCTACAAGGCCTGGGAATATAACCCAGGCTGGCATCTTGGAAAGGGGGATTTGAGGACCACATCTGGCTGTTCTGTCCCAGGCATGCATGGGGTGGGAGCTCGTGCCACGGGAGCTGCCCTGCTCTGGGGTGCCAGGAGCCCCAGCGCTCGGCTACCAGCTCCAGGTGCCACTGCTGCCCCCTGCCCTCTGCGCTGCCCCTTCCCTTGGGATGCTCCTGGTGGAGCTCGTCTGGGAGAAGAGGCCCTGATGGGTTTTCCATGTTCAATGTGCAGCGATCCCTGGGGAGGTTATGTCTTTGCCTTTTGTTTTATTTTAAGAGAAACCTTTGGAGAAGTATGAGTAGCCTGCGGGCTGCCCCAATTTTTTCCATTTGTGCAGGCAGAAGAATATTGCCGGGGAGGGGCAGCGGCACCACGGCCCTGAGGGCTGGATCTTCCATCGGAAATTGTTGTTTTCAGACAGATGAGCGCTGGGCCCTCGCTTTTCCTCAAGCGCACGCGAGGGAAGCGGCGTCTGCTCAGGTGTGCTGACGCTGTCCGGGCCGGGCTCCTGCAGGCGGGACGCGCGCTTGCCTGGCTTGGAAAGCGACACGGGAGCAGGAAGCCAGGCGAGCAGGTTATTTCCTTAGCGCTTGGCTCCGGCGGCTCCGTGGCGCCCATCCTGGTGGCAGCGGGATCCTGGCGGCACAGCCTGGCCCGGAGACCCTGGCCAGTGCCCCGCTGCCTCCGCCGCGCGGATCCTCCTCCCCTGCCAACAAGGAAGGCGCTGTATTTTCTTAACATTTGAGGGCATGATTTATAAACAACCATTAATGCGCCTTTTAACCTCCTTTTTTCATTGTTTAAATTTCAAATTTTTGGGATGTAAACTCTTTAAATCAGTTCAATATGCTCTGAAGGGCTTTGCTAGAATTTGGGTTGAATTGCTTCCAAATGGAAACACTTATAATACACACACACACACACACACACACACACACACACAAAGCACGTCAGTAGTTTTAATTGACTCTCCACTGTGCATATACTCTTAAATAATTGAAGTGTTTCCAACTCTTGTAGATGCTTCGATTTGGCAGGGGATAGGCATAAAAAGGGCAACATGTAGAAGTATTATACCTAATGATTTACAAGGGATCCGCTGCAGGTTTAATGGGAATTCCTGTAAAGCCAGGAGTGAAACTGGAAACCAGGTGAGCTGCTGGGCAACCAGCGTGGGTTTCAGGACAACCTGAGTCGCTCTGAGTTCTTGGATGGAAACCAGGTAAAAGTCATCATTTTCACCTGATCCTTCTTTAGAAATGGAGGTTTTCTTTAGCTTCATATGCAAAACCCAATCCAAGGGCTCTGAACACAACCCAAAAGCTACACCAGTTTTTGCAGTCCAGAGGCAATGAGGATTTCTCTGTTTTGGGGCCTTCTGGAACAGGGCATATGGAGAAGCAGCGACTTGAGGAGCTGCTTCCCAGGGGAACCACAGTGTGTCCCTTGGCCAGCTCCCACGCCAAATCCCAACATGACAGCGACGTCTCGACACTACCACGGAGGAGCTCAGTACGGGCTCAAGATCTGGTTGCAAACAAGGAAAAAGATCATCATGAGAATGGAAAATTCACACCTAAACACCATAAAGCAGCAAGATTTGCTCTCATGAAGTTTCACTGACGTGAATTCCTCTTAATCCTTCAAATATAAAGTTTCACAGGCGTGATGTTGGCGGTAGCAATGCTGCTGGCACCCGCGGCACGGCGACCCTTGCACAGCAGCCGCTCTCTCGCGCGGCCTCCCTCCCGTGCACAGCAGGAACAGGGCGTGGAAAGACCTTCTCGGGACAGGCAGGAACCAGCGCTGCCCAGGCCCCTGCTCCTGCCCATCCAGTGGCTCATCCCGGCCTGGATGTCACCCAGACGCTGAGCAGTGTTGGCGGCCCGGCCAGAGATGCCGTGCGAGGGCAAAGCCTCTCAGCGCTGCATCCCCCGGCTGCAAAGCTTTGTTTTTCCCTGCATCTTCACTGCTGTTCCACTTCTGAGTTCCTCATCGGGGAAAAGACAGTTGCTCCTTCTTCTCCTTCCTGGTGCTCCCAGTGTTGCCTTTGCCGGTGTGGGATGGGAGAACTGAAAAAGTGAGGTTGGATGTGTGAAAATGTAAACCAGAAGTGATGTCAGTTGTTAAGTTCACTTATAAACAGATTAATGTTTTATTGAAACCTAAGTGTTTTCCTGCAATAAAATTAATATGATAATGCAGTGTTTAATAACAAACTACCCAAGCCAGCTCCTAACGTCCCAGTGAGCCCAGCAACAAGGACCTCCTGTTCTCCAGCCGTGGCTCCCCCAGCACCTCTCCCCTCCCTCAGGGAGAAAAGAGAAGAAAAGGAGAGAAAGGAGCTGCCTAGGCTTGTAACTGCTTGCCATGAAGTCCACACAGCTCCAGGGACACCGCTGCAGCAGTTGTCCTCATCTGCAAATTGCAGCTAGCGTGTTGCAAAGAGCCAGCTAATTTTGCAGAGATGTTCTACACTTTCCATGAAGAAAAGTGTTATACCACTGCTTGTCTTTAAGTGGCACAATGCATGCATGCAGGAGCAAACTGAGCTGCTCTCTGTAAGCCAGCAGAGATGCAAGTGATAAATTAATAAATACATAAGCAAAAGCAAGGGAAGATTGGGGGCTGCTTGCCAGCATACTTGAGCTCCTGCTAATGTGAAGGCAGGGGTACAACGACCAACCCAGATACGCAGAACTTGGCTCTCCCGGTCAGCTTAAGGGCTTAAGTCGCATACCAGCAGGCTGTGAGATATGTTGCACTTCTTCTGCTTGTGTTTATTAGATATTTCTCCAACTCCTCTTATTTTCCCCACGAAGGAAGCTGTGGTTTAGTAGTACAAACATTGTGAGCACGCAAGAGAAATGCCAAAAACATTTGAACCACATGTATGATCCCGTGTTGGTTTAGGCTCAGTGTGAGACATGTCGGGATGCTGCTCGGGGCAGTGTCGGGGCCGGGCGTAATCTCCCACATTTCGCTCGCGCACGGTGTAATGGAAACCTGCTGGTGCCCCTGCTGCTCGTCCTGGCTCCAAGGAGGGCCGAGTCCCCGCCGTGACACCGGGCAGATGGTGCAAAGGTGGAGATCCTGCGGGATCCACAGTACGCTTTGCATGGAAATGCGAATGGAGAAGTTGTGGAAGGTCTTTTTAGGAACTGTTAATTCTTAGGGCAAAAAAGGTGTCTGCAGAGCTGGCTGCTAGGATGGAAATGTGCTTTTTTGGGTTTCCTCAGGGGAAACGTGGCACTGGGCTGCTCTGCAGATTCTCCCCAACAGCAGCGACCAGGTCTGTTCCTCCTGGGATAGCACTGGGAGTAGGATCAGGAGCCCAATGGAAGGGACAAGGTGTTTCAGTGTGGTTCCCTCATTTAAAAGACCACTTTTGTTTGCTGTTTCTAGGATTTAAAAATCTCAGATTCCAGGCCAGATTCTGCCTTTCTCAATGTATTTGATGCCACAGGCTGTTGCTTTACAGTACTCAATATCAGCTTCCAAATGACACCTCATTTGCAGGTGGCATCAGTGCTGTGCACCATGAACCTATAGACTCTTCCAGTTATTCCTTGATAGAAACAGGATAACCCTGGATGTGCAATGGATACCATAGCATCTGCACACAGGTGCCAGGCTGAGATATCTCCCACCCCCGCAGCACTCGCTTCACTGGCATTCCTGGCACATGGGGACAAGTTGTTCAGTCTTTTCATGTCTGCAAGGAGTCTGCAAAGCAAACAACAGAAAATTATGTAGGCAAAAAAAGATGATCCTCTGGCATGCAAACTATGCGCACCGGGAGGAGATGCGGAGGAAGAAGAAAACAAGCTGGAATTTGCAGTGACTGTAAGTCACGCCGCCCCGAGCCCATCTTGCAGGGCCTGGCTCTAACAAGGCACAGAAGAAAGTCCCGCTGGGCTTCCAGGCTGCTCCGGGCTGGCAGAGCTGGCTGGCACTCGATGACCTGGGACCAGCATGAGCCGGGCTGTCTCCATGCACACCACGTATGCCGGTGCTCACCTGTGTCCCGTAGACTGCAATAGGCAATATCAAGGTGTCCATGGGACAACGTTGCACCTCCACCGAGCTACGTGTGCACCAGGATTTCCCCCTGCATCACACGGGCAGGACGGCTGCATCACGGAATTAGTTGTCCCCACGCTGCAAGTACCCGAGAGGCAGCGAGCGGCTCTGCAGGGCGCAGCGTCCGGCAGCGCCGCCCGGGCAGCCCCGGCTCCTGCCGCTCCCGAGGAGTCTCCGTGTCCCCGAGTCGCAGCATCCCCTTCTAGCCCAAAGAGGTTGCCCGTCTTTGCAGTATTTCTCATTAGCCACCTCCACCATCTTGTAATTTAAAGCACCTGCCCATTTAGATTTTCCTTGTGACCTACTAAATAACTCTGCACGATGTGTACAATGAAACTAATGGCTTTTGGGTGATGTTGTTGAAAACTGGCTTATGAAAAGCGGGTTGAGGGAACAGCACTGCAGGAAATCCTTTCCATACCCTTGGAAAACGAGTGGGAACACCTCTCTGCTCCAGCCTACTGGGCAATTGTCACTCACTTTGCTCTGGAGGAGTGAGGGCTGTCTTGCGACCCGTTCGTGTAGCCGATGCCATCGTGCCCACGGCGTGTTGCGGGGAATCCAGCCGCTTTGCCGCACGGGGCCGGAGCGCCTCGCTCCAGCGAGACGGGGCCGAAGGCAGCTACTGCACTATAGGAAGATATGCTGCCAAAAGCGCTCTTTGCTAATAACGTATCTATTATGGGACTTAAATCTTTATGGCAGCAGAGGCAGTGGCCTCAGCTCAACTCCAGGTCCTGTGGGATAAAGTCACTGTTGCCCAGGAATGCGTCAAGTTCTGGTGCTGCTCTGCTGGCAACCTGAGCTAAACGCAGTGCAAAACACAGCTCAGCAGCCCGGACGCCTCCAGGATGTGGTGCAGGAATTGCTGGAAAGGGAAGAGCTTGGGAGGAAGCCCATGGCAGCAAAGGACACAGCAGGTTTGGGGTCCAGCAGGTCCTCTCGGGGCGCAGGAAGCGCCGGGGCAAGGCTGCATCAGCTCGCGGCCCGGCCAGGCCCGCACGGTTCAAGTGCTGGGTAATGATGTGCGCTGAGCGCCGGGGACTGCCGAGATAAAAGGCAACTGGTAGCAGAGCAAAGAGACTGACACCACTTAAAAGGGCAGGAGAAGCAAAACGGCTAGACACATCAGGCCCTAATAGGAACCACATGGGCGATGTTGATCAGAGAACGCTGGCAAACAGATGAGGTCTCCAAAAGAGGAAAAAAAGGAGGAAACAGAAAACAAGATGGAAAGATAAAATTTCAAAGCAAGCCCTAAATGGGTAGCAGCTCTGGCTAATAGGAAGAGCTGTCGTGATTTTGCCAGGCAGGACGCGGAGCGGCTGATGATCATTAACATCTCGATAAATTTATTATCGGACAATTCAGCCCTGTCGGTTCCAATTTCTTCCTAGAGGGGGTTTTAGAAAGTTAGGAAGCACAGGTAACCCCTAAAAGAGCAAGTCCTCGTTATTTATACTCTCTATGGCAAATAGTCGGGGTAAAAGCTGGATGTTTGTGAGAGATCAGGGCCGTACAGCTTCCCTCCCTGCTTCCCTCTCAGGCTCCAGGTCATTCAGGGTGTCTTTCCAGCCTCTTGTTTCTTAAAATGCCCTTTTTCTGCCTGTCCTCTGCAGCCACAGGGAACGGGGGACGTGTCGCTGGTTGGGAGCCCCGGTGCGTGGTCTGCAACCTGGGGTGCCCCATAGTGCCCGCGCGCGAGCCCGGCACTGCCCGACCCTCGCCCACATGTCCTGCTGCGTCACCACCGACCCTGCCAGGACATGTCCCACCACGAGACGTGCTCCCAGGGAGAACAGTTAATAGAAAACATCTGAAATGGAAATGCACCAGTTGCAGAAAAAAAAACATTCACTATCAGAGGTTTGCAGGTTATTGTTTGAGAGTTGCTTTTTCACTCTATGCAGATTTGCTGGGTTGCTGAGAAATATTGATGTCAAATAATTCTGCAAGTGGATAATGCAATGAGTTTATAATACAGTGCTCTGGATCTACAGTGATTAGTGCATAAAAATTAAAATATTTTATTTAGCTTTCTAATGAGCGTAACCAAACCCAAATTCCAGGAACTTTCACAATTCCAGATCTGCCTGCCGAGGGCAGTGGAAGCGGCTCACCTCTCCTAATCCAGAGGTGAGCGACAATTTCACACCAATAAGAAACAACCAAAGCTTCTCGAGTTGGAAAATATTTTGTTTCCCTGAGTGTCAGCACCACCAAGCTGCAGGTAGAGCTGGAAAGTGCAAAGCCACCAAAACCCGAGTGGTGCCACAAAGGAGAGACCAGAGCAGGGAAGGGCTCCAGCACGCGTCTGGCATCCGGGCTGGTGCTCCTGCCTGCGCTCATGTTTATGCTTCTCCTGCTTGTGCTCCTGCTCCTCGTGCTCCTGGTGCCAGCGCAGGCTCCTGCGTGTCAGCGTGGCCCTGGTGACAGCCCAACACGGGGCCAGGGCAGCTCCTCAGGCCCTGCTGGGCAGCGGTGGCAGCAGGTACCCACGGGCCCCACGTGCTCGTGGAGCAGCACCCTACACAGGTCCCTGCGCAGACGTGTAAACTGCTGGGTAAGGGGAAAATCATTTTGGGTTGAGCGCTTTGCCTGAACTTTGTCCTTTTCTCAAGCAAAAGAAAATATTATTTCACCCTTTAAAGAGCCACACATAATAAGAGGCAAAATGTCAAGACCAGTGTTGATATAAACCCCCAAGGAAAACAAACATCTATGTGGCTTCTCCGAAAGGTCTCACTTCCTCACCCCTCTCCCTAGTTCAAACAGATTTCGTAACTGGGAAGGATGGAGAGAGGGAAGGGAGAGAGGGAGGGAGGGAGGGAGGGAAGCAGGGAGAGAGAGAGAGTTGCTCCGGCAGCTGCTCCGTTTGGACCTGGCTCTGCTGGTCTGGGCAGCACCAGGCCCTGGAGCCCTGCGCTGCAGCGCCTGCGTCTGCCCCACTCAGCTGGAGCCCTGCACCCAGCGTCCCGCTGCAGCACCCACTGTGAGCACCGGCACCCAGCGTCCCGCTGCAGCACCCACCGCGAGCACCGGCACCCAGTGCCCCGCTGCAGCACCCACTGCGAGCACTGGCACCCAGTACCCCCCGCTGCAGCACCCACTGCGAGCACCGGCACCCAGCGTCCCGCTGCAGCACCCACTGCGAGCACCGGCACCCAGTGCCCCACCGCAGCACCCACCGCGAGCACTGGCACCCAGTGCCCCACCGCAGCACCCACCGTGAGCACGGGCACAGCTGGTGCCTGCCACAGCTCTCACGCTGCCGGGGAGCACTCCCCACTCCTGAGCGCTCCCGCTCCCACGTGCTGAGCGCAGAGGCCTCGGAGCAGCTCAGAACGGCCCGTGCACAAACTCGGGCACTGCAGCAAATGGCCTGATTTCAGGGTCTGGTCCCTTGCTGGGGAGGGCTCAGGCTATTGCAGATCTTTTAGCAGTTAGTCTGAAATATGAAATTCCCAGTGATGCTCCTGCCACCAGAAAGCACAGATATAGCAATCCCCACCCACAGCAGCAATTACTGTCACACGATGCCACAAGAAGTACAGGAATTAATAATTAAAACCTTTAAGCAGGCTTTGCAAGAGCTGGGTTATTATGTGCATCCAAAGCAGGATAAATCACGAGTAATTCAGAAGTCATATTCCCAGGTTCACTCATAACCATCGTGGTATTTGGAGTCCCTTTGGGAGCAATAAACGACATAGAGTCCATATTATAAAAATAAACATGAACTTAAGTGGCAAGGATTCATTTAAACCAAAAGGGAAAAGACTTTGCTTTTTATACTATCAGTGCAACACAAGCAGGGCAAGTTTCACCTTGCAGTATGTGCCCGATCTCCGGAGCTGGGAACTGCAACAGAGGGGGAGGTCAGCGTGGTCTACGTCCCATTGAAGCCCCATAACAACGACATCTTTCTAACTGGGTTCTGCAAGATCTGAGCTCTCAAAGCACCATCTCCACAGTGAAAATGAAAAGCAAAACTGCAGCTGCTTGTCATCCCACTCTGCTTGTATTCATCCTTTGCTTGCAAGAGTGAACACAACCCATGTGTAATGCTGGGGGTTTAACACAGGTGTCACTCTTAGTGCTCCGAGTGCAGGAGATAAATGGAAGCATCACTTTTTTGATCTTACAATTTTAAGAGAACTGAGTGAACTTTTATGAGCCTGGCTTTAAATCTTTTTGCTGAATAAGCATTTCAGTATTTTACTCCCAAATGCTCGATCAAGTTCAAGCGAGGACAGAATTTTTCCCATAGAATGTGCAACCCGTGATGGGTATTGAACTGGCTGCAGAACGTGTTTTGCCAGTGAAACATTGACTCTCTGCCGTTCATCACTCCTGTCACTCACTCCAGACTCCAAATGCAACCCCTCTGGGGTTAACTTGCCCAGCATTTCTCTGTCTGCACAGCAGCTTCTTTCCTGGCTTCTCCAGGGAATACCCCGAAAGCGAGTGCGGGCGGAGGCGGCGCCCGGCCCGCGCGCAGCAGCGCAGCCGCGTGCAACCCGCCGCGGTGTCGGCAGATGGAGCTGCGCGGAAGGGAAAGGCGCGGCGCGCCCCGCTCCAGAGCAGCTCTGCCTCTTGCTTTGACCTCGTCGGCAAAATCCCCCCTTTACTTCCTTCACGGGTAACGGCGGGAATAGCTGGGTTAGCTCTGACCGCTACAGCCAGTGAAAAACTGGCTTTGGGAAAAGAGAAGATTAGGTGCAGCAGTGCTCTCTGTTGCAGGTAGAAAATGAGAGGAAACTTCATTTCTTCACCCTGCCTGAACAGCCTGCACATCAAACCAGCTATGCCAGAGCCAAGGGCACATCCTCATCAACCCTCAACCTGCTTCGTGGACAGAGCTGGCAAAACAGTAACATTTTGTCCAAGGCATATGTGAGATTATGTACCTTCCTTGCAGACTACATCTCCGTGTTTCTGGGAGAAAACCTAGGAAAAACCCCAGGTTCTCACAAAAGTCTGTGTGTGCAGTGCTGTTTCTGGAGCCACAGCAGTAGCAGGCAGAGGAGATGGTGTTAAATCCTCCATGAGCTTCCAAAACACAGAGAATATTTCTGTGATTAATATCTTTATTTTTAGCCCTTGCTGAATGTGGCTATATGTGGCTGCAGTTTATTTTGGAGTCTGGTGCATCCTAGTGGTTAGTGAAAATACCTCCATCTGCTTTAAGCCCTTTTCGGTGTCCTGTAGTGCCAGGTGACCAAGAAAGGCAAAATGTCAGTTAATGCAATTTCTTGATATTTATGTATTTATTTTATTTTCAGGATCAAGTATTGAAAACTTCCAGGTTTCCAGGAGGAAATCTGCATTTAAAGAACAGAGGAGGCAAATATCCCTATATTATTGTAAGCATCCTCTGCAATTACCTACCCAGGACAGGCTGAGGATGGACCACTTCAGTGCAGATAATGGGAAGGAGGTGCTGACTCCTGCGCTCTTGTCTGACCCTGATTCCCAGGATCAGGATTCCCTGATCCTAGTGGTGTGATTCAGGATAAATAATGTCTTTTCATGCAAATAGTTAAATTCTGAAGATATTCTATTTCTCTAAAAGCAGACAAATAAAAGGGGTATAGAAGGGCAGTTTAAAAGCAAGAACTAAAACCCCAGGCCTTTTCACAGTTCAATACTGCAAACAAATTACGCCTGTAGTGCTGAAATACAATATTCAATCAATGTAACTGGAAAAAATACCCGTGCTTTACAGCTGTAATTATCCAAATGCTCTACTCATAACTAATAAATACTAAATGTTCATAAAAAATGCCTATTTGATTTCAACTGTATTGTTGCTATATGAATTAAAGTGTGTTTTTCAATTTATTCCATTGTAGTTCCATTGTTCATCTGTCTTGATTTGTTTTAAGACAAAGAGAAGAGCACATCCATCCTATGTAGCAGACTACAGCCAAAATAAATGCACATCAAATAAGTTTATTTAAACAGACATGCTCATAAAATGTTAACAAGACACCAAATAATTACAGGAAAAGCCTAAAGTCCAACTCTGTATGAAGCCCAAAGGTTTGAAGCATATTTAAGGCAGAGATCAAATAAAGTATGCATCGACAATATAACACCAAGTCTCCTATCATCAGTGATGCATCCATTATTTCAAGGCCAATAAACTTTAATGTACTAGTGGAGATGTATCCAAATCATATAAAATGCCCTGCCATAGACCATGCAGAATAGACTGAAATGTGTTTTATGGTTCAGAATATTATCCTTTTATCTTTTTTTGTTCTTCTCACATTTTAATACTAGGGCTAAGTTACTTAATATGATACAGTGTTTTAAATGTTAGTGTGTCTGTATCAGCAGAAGACATGCACTTCCTTATTATCCGCTATGTCAGAGCATTTGCCTTTAACCCAAGCAAGGCACAGCTTGTGCTGATCACCTCGGGCCCTACCTCGGCTTTCTCTGCTCTCACCATGGGCAAACACTGTCACCTGTGTGCTCCTCCTTGTGTAAGAGCCAGCCCTGGGTGGGGGCAATGGGGATTGTAGGGTTTATTTTGTTTTTAATTGGTTGTCTTTGGTGCTTCTCTTTCCCTCCCCCTCCTTCCTTCTCCCCCCCCCCCTTTTTTTTTCCTTCCCCCTTTCCCTTCTTTCTCTTCCTTGCTGATTAACAGTGCTTTTTCTTCCCACTGCCTGATTTCAGGTAAGGCAGTGGCTCCTGGGGGGTTAAGAGCACTGGGTGGGCTGCCTTCTTGCTCATGTGTCCACTCAAAGCAAGGGCTCCCTCTGCTTCCTCTTCCTCTCTTCAGGAAGGATTAAGGGCTCTGTGGGGCCCAGTCCCAGCGGTGCCGGTGGTGGCTCCACGGACACGAGGGCACACGGCTTCTCCGGACGTGTCTGTCCGCTCCTCAGGCAGCGCTAGCTCCTTGCGGGATGCTCCGCTGGAGGGAGCAGGTTGTGGGCGCCCTGGACCAGGGCTCGGGGCTGGCAACGGCTCTGGAGCCTTCTGCTTGGCCCTCAAAAAAATTGAGAGGCTGGTTTACAATTATATGGTTTTAAACCACTCATGGGTTTTGGTTTTTTTTAAATATTATTATGTGTTTTGAGCACTTCAGCTTAGAGATACTGAAATGAATTCCCCTTCACTGACTTTTTTTCATTATTTTTACTAATGTGTCAAGGACTCCAGAGTTCTTGTCTCCACCTGCTGGCAAAGAGAGAAGAAGCTACAGGTCTTGGGTGAGTAAGGCTGTCGAAACGTGGTTACTATTGTAATTTTTGCTGTGTATTAAGGGTTGGACAGATGTTCTGTGTGCATAGATGTCCTCACAGACATCCTGGAAATGCAGGATGGTGCCCAGAGTCAATGATAGTCTCTTTAAAAGTACTTTACTGTACCAGAACCGATGCTGTAATTCAGTCTTTTTTTTTTTTCTTTTTTTTTTTTTAAGTATGTATCATTTTGAAATATATAAGCCAGTTTTGAATTGTTTTCCCTGGGCCCTGGCAGGATTAAGAGCAGCCATTTCAGAGGTGAAAGGCCTGTAATTAATACAGCATGCCACTCAAATCCCATCAGTGAAACACATTTCATTAATATTTGTTGTTTTTACTGTTAAACCACGTTATAAACATTTTAACAGTTCACATCTGTCTCTCATAGAACAATTGTAATTGAAATGGAAATGCTCGTTTTTCTAAGGTAATTGTGTCTGAGAAGCGCGTGGGCAGAGGATGGTTTTGGTTGTGGATCTTGGTGTGTCGGGAGCTCTGCTCAGTATCAGTCGCTGCTGCATGTGTCTCACCTGCTAGAAGAGAACGAAATATTACCCTGGAAATATCTCTTTGCCCGTGGTTTGCCCTTACAGACCCTGTTGCCTGTCTCTCCCAGTCTTTTCCTGGCATTTAAATGCTGGGTGTTTTGGCCCACCTCTGCCACTCTCCTGTCTCCTGCAGAGCTGTGCCCAGGGCAGTTGCTTCAGGGAGCAGCAGCAGATTGCTGCAGGGTCTAGTCACAAAACACGAGCGCTGTGCAGCACTTTTCCATCTTCTCTTCAGTAACTAGCACTTAAAAGGTCAAACTCTCACAGGCTCCACGGCTGCCTCTTCCTAACTTTAGCAGTAGTATTTTACTCTCTTCCCAGAACCATAACCTACCAATTAGTCAATTATTTTCTTAGGCTTGACTGCACACTTCCACACAAAGTGAAAGAGAAGGAATTTTGAGAAGACAGCAAAGAAGGCATTGCACACCCGTGCACAGGTTTTCCCCCAATTTTTTTCTGAACGGTGTATTTCAACAATATCTGAGAAATTTCCTGGGAAATTTCCACTTGTGTCTAGGAACAATGGAAAAGAGACTCAGGCTAGAAGTGGCCAAACCAGCTCTGTTGTATTGACTGTTCTCTGCAGTCTTGTACAGGCAAGATGCTCATGCACTGGAGCCAAAGCCTGGGCACCGCAGCTCTGCCCAGGGCAATGCGAGGCTTGAGCAGCCCT
The DNA here is from genome assembly GCA_032273925.1 of Rhynchotus rufescens. Taxonomy (NCBI): domain Eukaryota; kingdom Metazoa; phylum Chordata; class Aves; order Tinamiformes; family Tinamidae; genus Rhynchotus; species Rhynchotus rufescens. The sequence continues at coordinate 8,325 of JAVCKT010019916.1, read as the reverse complement.
CTGTGCTGACCAAAAGTAAGAATGATAAAATAATTAGAGGAGCAAATCTGTAGTGCAGGAAAGAGTGTCAAACTGGCTCATCTGTCATTGTCCAAACGAGGCTAAAGGTGAAAGTGTTTATTGTTCCTGATAACCTTCCTGCCCTGGGATCAGAGGATTTCTTTAAGGAAAACACCTTTGGAAGGGGTTGCTTTTTAATCAGCTGCCACGATGGAGCTTAGATACGCTTACACTCCAAGATAACAAGAAACAGTAAGCTTTGGGGTTATTGATAATGGAAAGAAAAAAAAAATAGCTGTGTGCTCCAGCGCCTTGTGGTTGCCCGGAGTGTGGCAGGATTATGGGTAGACAGTTGGGAAGAACAGGGCAAGGACAGTTGGTTTCAATAAAGAGTAGTCCTGCTTCACGGTGATCAAAGCCCTTTTTCCTCATAAAGACCTCTGAGGGCTGCTCCAAGTCATGTCTTGCCAGCATCCAGCATGTTAGATAAAAATGCAGACATGCAAGGGAGAGAGAGGACAAGAAAGTGCTGCCAGAAGAGCCTGCAGCTTCGTGCGCATCTTAAGCGTGATCAGCTGGCACCAGGTGAGAACATGTCAGGCTGTGGAATTACATCATGCAGCCAGTCTTGGCGACAAACTGCCAAGCAAGCCCTGTGTTCTTTAGGTTTGGAAGTAGCCTCTTCCAAACAGAACCAACTGAGAGACAGGAGAGGCCCAGGGGAGATCAGAGAAATGGGCAACAAGGGATGTTCCCCTCGCTGCTTCCACTTGCTTTGGGAATTTACACTCTCTTTTGGTTTAGCATTATTTTGTGCTCTGTGCTGCTCCCCACTCACTGCATGGTGTGTGCCGAGTGTCCTGAAGCAAATGCTTCTCCTCCTGCATTCCTTAATGACAGTGCAATAATCACTAATACAAACCAGAAAGGAGCCCTCGGCCCTGCTCTTCAAGGGAACCTTCACCAGCAAGGTTCATAGCATTATTTATTTGTACAATTTTTGATATTTTTCACATTTCAAGATGTTATTTCTTATTTACAAAGGCAGTAAAGGAGAGCCACAGAGGACAGAATCAAAGTAGATAATATAACATAATTACCTTCCAACTATAGTTTCTTGTTACTATTAATACCTTAAGTCCCTTTAAAAAATGTATGTGAAGTCCTATGGCAATTCTATCTTTATTTTTTGTTTCTCCTCTTCTGAAGCGGCACTTAAAGCATGAACTGGTGGGTGTCTAATGGGGCCGTCCCGTCGGTTGCAGTACAACCGCGGCAGGAACAAACTTTTCCTGTAACGAAAGGCGTCCGCGATAGGTCCGGACTGGCTGGACGCGCCCAGCCCGGATCCTGGAGCAGCGCGGGATCCTGGGCCGCGGGTGCTGGCACGGAGGCCACCGCGGGCACGGGCGGCCTGGGTCCCGCGGGGCTGCGGAGCCGCTCTCGGCTCGGTGTCCGCCTGGAGGAGGAGGAGCCGCCGGTCTCCCCGGAGCAGCGGCGCCGCTCGCGGAGCTCCCGCTCCCTCAGCATAGCGGCTTTGGTCCTGCAAAGGCAGCTTTAGAGTCGTTTCTAGGTTAAACTTGTAGAAAGGCTGTCGCGGCGCGGGCGCAGCGCGGAGGAGTGGGCAGCTCCGTCCCTCCCTCCCCGGAGTCGCCCCCCGTGCAGCCGGCGGCAGCCGAGCCCGCGGGGCCGCGGCGCGGAGGAGCGGCCGCTGCGCGGGGCTAACGCGGCCCGAGAGCCCCGCGGCGCCCGGCGCGGCCCTCCCGGGTGGCCCCACGCACCTGCCGGCTTCGGGACAGGCGCAGGGGCGCCAGCGCCCCCCTGTCCCTTCCTCACTGCCGCGGGTCGCCCCGACGACCGCCCGGGTCTCCGGAGCGGCCTCCTGCGTGCGGCTCCGTGCAGGCGGCCGCCCCGTCGGTGCCCGGCTGGTTGCGAGCGCGTCCCTGCGCCAGGGAAACCTTCAGCAGAGACAGCGCCGGGGCCGCGAGCGGGGCCGGCCGGGCTGAGCTCCCGCAGGAGCCGCCGCAGCCGTCTCGGCCGCGCCTGCCCCGCGCTGCGGCGCCTCGGCCCGAGGGAGTCCGGGTCCGCCAGTGAGCATCGCAAGTGCAGTCCCATCCCCGCGGCCCGGGGGGGCAGCGCGTCCCCTCCCCAGCGCTGCCGGCCCCCAGATGAAAGGCTGCGCTCGCGGCGCGCCCCGCGCCCCCACCCCCCGGGTGCATATGTCAGAGTTCACAGACCTGGCTGCTGCCTTTACAACGCCGAGCTGTAAAAGAGCGGATATTAAACCCGTATAATGGATCCAACTCCAAGGAGAGGTTAAATTTCCTAGTGAAATGAAGGTATTTGCCCTGAACTGGGAAAGGACTCCCGCCCCCACCGGGCTGAGGAGCCCGCTGAGCCTTCAGAGCCCGGCGATAACTCTGCCTCCAGCCCTGCACCTGGCACCGGGGCGCCGCCGGGGACACATGTGCGCGCCACGCCGCTGCCAGCCCTCCCGTCCTCGGAGAGCGGGCTCCGGCGGGCCCGTGTCCCTGACCGCGCCCTTGCCTGTGTCCGTGTCCCTGTCCCCCGCCAGCAGCGTGCTCTCGCGGCGCAGGCCCTGCCCGCTCCGCTCCCCCGACCCATGCGCGCAGCACCAAGAGGGCCCAGAAGGGCTCGGCTCGTGCCGGGTGGTGGCGGCGCGGAGTGGGGCCGCGGGGCTCGCTGCGGAGGGTAGCGGTGCGCGCCGCCTGCGCGGCCCCGTCCGCACCTAGCCGGGCGCCTCCGCGGGGCCGAGCCCGAGTCCGCACTGGCAGGAGGGCGCGACTGTGGAGCGGCTCCGCTCCGACCCGCTCGCTGAGAGCGCAGTGAAGGGCCAGGGACCTCCGCTCTGCGGCAGTGCGCGTGGGGCGTTCCGGCAGCGCCGAGGGGACGTGGAATCTATTCTGTCTGCCGCTCTGCCCTCAAAAATCCACTTAAAAAAAAAGATGAAGGCACATGCAAATGCGTGGCGCCTCCTTGCTTGCGCCTTTAATCATGGTAAATTGACTCTAGTTCCTCCAGGCCCCCCGAAAACCTCCCCGGCGCGCAGCGCCGCGCAGCAGGGCGGGCTCTCCCAGCGCACTGCGCACAGGCCCAACGCAGCCGGCTCCCCGGGGCTTTCTGGCGCTGCGCTGCGCTGCTCGCTCAGCCCAACAGATCCAGCTTTCTCAGCACTTTACCTACCCAAAAGCTGCCGTGGAGGGAACAGTGCGCAGAGATAGCATCAGGCCGCCTATATCAAAGAGACCCTGCTTAATTAAAATACTGGCTCAGTGCTCGCCGCCCTCGGCGGGGCCCGGCCTCCGACCACGCTCTGCTGGCCTGCGCCCTCGGGCTGACTTGGCACTTGCCAGGGCTCCCATCACTGTTGGGGCCCTTGGAGGGCCGCGACAGCCCTGGAGAGCAGTGTCCATGTGGGCCACCCACGGCCAGGTCGAGCAGCGAGGGTTCCTCCGCGGCCCCGCCACGCTGCTCCCGGCCCTGGTGCACTGCTGGCACTTGCACCGCCGGCCTGGCCCCTGCAGGAATGGCTTGAGGCGCGGAGAGGCAGCGCGCGGTTTGCCACGCTAGTTTGTTTGCGCTACTGAACTACAGCCCAATAATTTATTGTTATTGTTATTAGTAACTACACTTTGCAGCACGCTTACATTTGTCCTTCGGAGGGAGGGAGAGCGCGGGCTCGGTCACTCATCGCTGAGCGTCCTGATAGGAGCTCTCCGCTCCCGCACCTCGACAGGCGTGCGAGGCCACAAGGGCCTCAGTCGGAGCATGCTGGGCTGCACAGCCCGTTGAGGGCAGTGAGGGCGCACGAGGCTGGGGGGAGAGGCCTCCGGTCCAGGTCGCCGTCACTGTGTCCGGCCCAGCCTAGCCTCTCTCCACCGGGGCAGGTCGCGGTGCTCTGGTCTCGGGCCTGGACAGCTCTGGTCCCCAAGCAGCGCTGGTTTCACCCTGGCCACTGGCAAACGAGGAGGGTCGCGGCCTCTGCCGGGAAGCCGATTCGCAGAGTAGAGCTGTGCATGAGGACAAAACAGCACAAAGTGAATCGGGTCCCGAAAGGCTGCGCGCCAGTGTGTGGCTCCGCAGGCGGGACCGAGGTCGGCAGCCCTCGGCCACCACTCCCGAGGCAGCTGTGGGCAGGGGGCTTCCCAGGCCAGGGGCGAGTGGCGCGGCCACTGCCCACAGGAAAATTCCCCAGCCCCTCCGGAGCCGCGGCGCTGCCAGCACCAGCACTCATGGTGCCCGGGCCCGCGGGCACCGCTCGCCCCGCCTGACCCCGGCCCTGCCGCGGCGCACCGGCAGGGGGCAGGCTGCTCCTGGTCCGCCGCGCACCAGCGCGCAGCGCCGCGCACCAACGCGCAGCGCCCGTTCCCGGCGCAGCACCTCGCGCCCGCTCCCGCGGACGCGGCACCTAGCGGGGCTGCGCGCTCTGCACGCGCGAGACGAGCTGCCCGGCGCAGCGACCTCCGCGTCCGAGGCAGCGCGCGCTGCACAGAGGAGGGCACGACGCACCCTGCGCCTCCGCGGCGCTGCAGCCTCTGCGCACCCGGGGGTGCCCGCGCAGCAGTGCTCTGTGTTCCAGTGCAGGAGGCTCCCTGTACGCACTCAGGGCCGCTGGCACTACTGCCCTGCACAGCATGCGCGCCCCAGGGAGCGAGCTCCGCACCTCGCGAGCTGCACACACAGCACTCGGCACCACAGGCGCTGAGCGCCGCGGGCGTGCGCGCTGTGCAGGGGAACACAGGCTGCGTCCTGCGCCCGGAGGCTGTGTGTTGGTATTTCGCGGAGCGCGCAGCCTGTGTGCAGTCAGGACTGCGTGCAGGCACCGGGCACCCGAGCAGTGCCGCGCAGGAGCGGAGTGGAGGGCACTGCACACACCCGCGCGCGCGGAGCGGGGCTGTACGCGCGCACAGACCGAGGAGTTTCTCACTTTCCTCTTTTCTCTTTCGAGCAGCCTGGGGCCCCTCGCTGTCCCCAGCGCGCACACACACACATGCGGAGGGGGCCTCTTCCACGCACACGACTCCGGACCCACGGAGAGGGTCTCCGAAGCGAGACTGCGCCGTGCTCTGCGGTGCAGCTCGGCCGCACACCCGGAGCGGAGCGAGCGCCTCGCTGCGCAGCCGCCTCTTGTCCTTCAGCGGGCTGAGCGGCGCGGGAGCCGGGCACAAACTCGTCCGCGGAAAGGCTCCCTAGCCGATCACATCGTGCATTATTTATTCCTCTACTCCAGCCTGCCTTGCGTCGGTCAGGAGGTGCAGGATTTTGACCGGCCGCAGTTTTTGCTCAGGTCTCAAAATTAAAACAAAACACCTCGAAACAAAAAGACTTGTCTTGCAAATAAATACAGAATTAGAATCACGCCGCGAGGCGGTGGGGTTGCGTTCGTCTTGCTTTGGTTTTATTTCTGTGATGGTTTTGTGCGTGGGTGTTTTAATTGTATTTTGTTTTTCGTTAAAAGCATTTTATAAACCAACTGTAACACCTCATCGAATTGTTGCCGGTAAGAGGCAGGGATCGTAATTATACAGGCAGTGCTCGTACACACACACGGCAAGACGCAACAAATCTTTGGCGTGATATTTGTGAACAAAAGCCCACGAATACAGATTGAAATATTGCTGTGGGCGCGAGTTTGGGAGGATTCCCGCTCCTCTCAACTGCCCCCTCTCAGACTTCTTTTCTTTTCTTTTCTTTTCTTTTCTTTTCTTTTCTTTTCTTTTCTTTTCTTCAAATTACGAAAATTATTGCACCGAGGAAAAAGGGGATCTAATTTTCCTTGCAATTGTAGAAGATAATTTGAAGTAAGTCTTGTGTGATGGAATATGCTGAATCCTTACAAGGAAATATGAACATGACATAAAAATTTAATGCAAACAAGAAGCTTTTTCTCCACTGACTTAACTCTGAAATCTAAGTAGCTTTTATCTTGATCTCAGAGTTAAATAATCATATACTATTTTTGAAGTATTACCTACGAAGTATTTGAGTATTATATGGTCCAGAAATAAAATAATAATAATAATAATAATCGATAGTACTGAAAACCCTTTACAAAATATTTAGCTAAAATATAATCATGAATTTCTTTCAGAGACGTTTTGTTATGAAAAAGCACTGAAATAAAGCTTTATCTTAAGAGACAGAAAAAAATATCATTAATTCAACTGAACACTTGTCCTGCCTATTAAGGACCAATATTTTGAGAGCAATACAAAATAAACTCCTTCTTTCGAGACGGTCACAGCACTTCATGGGTCACATTAAGAAATTCTAAAATGAACCTTTCCAGATTTTTATTTCTCTAGACTTAAATTTTAAACGACATCCGCAAAAAGAGAGAAACGAAAGGAAAGACGCAGACGCGATTGAGGGACACTGCTTCGAGCATGTGAAATCGTCTGGTATTGTTTTTTTGGTTTTGTTCTGTTTCCTAAGAATCAAATAAAAGAGCGCCACAGATTCAAATCTCTATATTTCTGCACATGCAAATTGCGCACATAAATCCAGATACGCACACATCCAGCACCTCCACGTTCAAATACAGCTGCAGGGAGGGCTACCGACCATATAGTCCATCTCAGCCCCTCTGCACGCCCCCGCCTTCAGCGGGGCTTAGAGGGCTCCTACAGATTCCCTGGCGGAGCCTCCGCGCCTCCCTGGGCAGCGCGGAGTCCCTGAGGCGCCTCGGGCCGCTCGGACGGGGGGCGCGGGCGCTCAGGGCCCCCCCGCACCCACATCCGCGGAGCAGCCGCCCCGCGCCAGGTGCCGCGGCCGCGCCGTCGAGTGCGGGACAAAGGGAGCGGCGCGGGGAAGGCTCCGAGGGCGCGGGCCCCACCGCCACCTGCCCGCGACGCGGCGGGGAAGCGGCGCAGCTACGTACCCCGGGGCGGGAGCCAGGAGCCGCCGTCGGGCCGGGGCCGCCGCCGCCCCTTCGGGCCACGGCCCGGGGCCGCTGCGAAGCTGCACCCGCGGCGGGAGCGGATCGGGGTCGCGCGCTGCTGCCCGCGGGCCCCGCGCCCCTCGCCCTGCCCGGGGCGGCGCGGAGAAGCTCGGAGCGGTGCGGAGCGGCCAGGGG
>JAVCKT010019914.1:0-40549 GCA_032273925.1 Rhynchotus rufescens | reverse complement strand
CAATTTGGGAACAGTAGCAAAAGGTCTAACCTGACACCTAGTCACAGTGCTAGGAAGAAAACACTGATTTTAATGAAAATGTGGACCTTTGTCATAATTAATAGTGGAAGACTGTCATCCTTTTATAAGAAATAGGTGGAGAAATGAACATCCATTTTTTCCTAAGAACTGCTTATAATAGCTGTAGTGTACGATGATCATAATCAAGAGAGGAAACACTTCCATGAGTGCTTGATAATGGAAAATTTCCAAGTAAAACCCACATTTATTACATCGTGTGTCCTTAATGAATTCCTTCTGGAAGGAGTATACATAAGAAGTAATTTGAAAAAGTGAACAATTAAGTTTACAAAGAAAAAGGATCTTTCAAAATCTGACCTTTACAGACAACTATTCGCTCGTATTTTACTGCTCGTGACACTAGGGCTGGAGAGCTGGAAAGGAAACCTCAAAAAGGTCAGTCCCCAAACTTGCTAGGTCTGGTCACACCAAGGCACTATCACAAATATATCACGTCCTCTAGCAGTTGGTGAAGTAGGTGCTAGGAAGCCTCCAGAGTAGGTGGTCCTGAGTGTGGTGCACTCGGATCTTTATGCCTTCTTCTGCGCATCCTTCCCCAAACTCCCTGGGCTTAGGGAAACTTTTCCCACCGACATCACAGGACTTTGGGCTCTGAATTTAGGGAGTATCTGCTCTCTGTGGGACAGAACTGCCTCTGGGTGAAAGTTTAGGCAAGTTCCTATGTGACTTAATTGGATGTAGTTCTTAGAAAAACTTTAAAAAGAGAGAAGCATCAAAGACACCAGGTAGGTGGATGAAATCATGTGGCAAGCAGACATTCTCCTTCAATGCAGCTGTTGCAAAGCTTTGGAATAAATAGCACCCTTCTGAAGACTGCAAACACAGGATCACCATGATTGGACAGCACTGAGCACATCATGCAAATAAAACAATATTAAACGTATAGTTGAGCCCTCACTACCCACAGGAAAGAGTCTAACAGAGTGGCACGTGTGTTTGTGCTTCCCACAGAACCTTCTCTCGCCATTTCAGGTATGCTGACCTCCAGACACTGCTCCGCAAGGTCTTAGACCACAACGTTCTGCTTGACTGCCGAATAACGACACAGTAATTGGAACTGCAGCAATCGCAGTGTCATTGCTCGGCGGCGGGGCGGCCCCTTCTAGCGCGCTGCAAGTCACAGGGGAGGCTCTGTCTGGTTCTGCAGGTCTGTTCTGCAGGCGAAACACGTGGAATAGCAGCGAGCTACCGAATCCCCGCACCGGGCTGAACCGTCCTCGCGGTGCTGAGCGGGCTCCCCTCCTGTTCAACACTTGTTATTCTCTCAGCTCGCTTGCTGTCATTCCAGGCACCACTAACGGGTTATTCTTTGTTGAACTGGGTATGTTAGAAACTCCTTAAAATGCTACTATTTCCTTCGGTCTAGACTTAGGAAATTAGTGGAAGTTTAAAACAGATTGTTATTTTTGAAAGGTACCTTTTCCAAGCGCAGCATCTCAACACCTTCAAAGAGAGCTGAGAAGTGAAAACAGTCACCAACACCAAGAGGCAGAGAACTGGGGGGGTGAAACGCCATGGGACATGGGGAAAACAATGACAGAAAATGTAAAGAGAATTTACATTGGGCATCACTGAATCCTAAACAGGAATTCCTATGGCAGGTGTGAAGAGGGAATTCTGAAGGATATTATCAACACTAATGCTAAGCTGCCTTTGTTCTGAGGAGAGCATGCAGAAAGAGGAAAAGGGGCTGGGCATGAAAGAAGAAGATCCCCAGTTGTAAACAGGCTTGACATATTCATATTACCTGCATCCCTGAGGTGGAAGATGGATTAATTGTTATCTAATTACAGTTCAGATGAGGGCAAAAGAACTTCAGTGCAAGGCTCATCAGCTACAGAATTTATAACATCCAGCAGCATAAGGATACTCTGTCCTAGACCATATAATAGGGATAAAGTTTAGCCATTTTACAAATGGTTGAAATGGCTGTGAAGCTCTTTGGAGCTTGTCAATGCAGCTTGTACGAAGTAAATGAAAAATCTCAAGCAAGGGAAAATAAATACTACTACTTACTGTAGATACCCTTTAGTGAACAAAAAGGGAAACACAGTCTGGAAAGTTCATGGCAGACAGCTCTGTAAAAGAAATAACAGAAAATGCCCCAAAGTAAAACACTTTATAATTTTAATATCATTTTCTAAATCAGATTGACAGAGTTTCCTGCCCTCTGCCTTCTCCTCCCTGCCTCAGCTAGAATTCCTCCTTCCCAGCAGATGACGGGTTTTATTGGAGGTAGGAGGCCAACGCTGAGATCCTCCATGGGCACTGCACTTCATACTTCTGGAGAGAAAACTCTGAAGTAAAGGGGTTCAACATAACAGTGATTTTACAGGGCTTTGGTGTCAGGGGAGCTATTACTGATGGATGATAGTGACAGAAGAAAAGCAGACCCTGACCCTCAACATAAAGACAGAGTATGTCTATGTGCCCTGTGCTCAAGGCACTGCAGACTGTGAAACTTCCCAGCTTTTACTACTAGTAAAAGCTTCCCAGTAATGAGGAGTCTCAAGCTCTCTTGCGAAGGAGAGAATGGCAAACGAGGTCGGACAGATCCTCTCGGTGGGTTCAGCTGGGGCCATGATGGTCAAGAATCCAAATGCTAAGAAATACTGTGCAAACAGTGAAGAGTTTCAATGCTCTGCATTCAAATCCACCAAAGGCTTCTGTCAAATGGGCTTTCTTGCTTTTCAATGGACAGTAAAATTCTTTGGCCTGATGAAATAAGACAAACCATAGTTATTAATGATGTAACTATTATTTTCGGTAGATTGTTGTTCCTAACAATCTTACAGGAAACATAAAGATCCTGGATATTCTTTCTCTTTTGACTTAGTATTCTCCCTCTCTGTGTTCTGCAAACTTTTTCCCTGAGATCATGAAGGAAAGTTATCCATCTAATTTGGTGACTTTTATGAAGGTGGAATTCCTGATTCCAGCTTAAATTTGAGCTTGCCATTTCCAGAGAAGCCCTATATTCCCAGAAGAAAGCTTGTTTTAATTTATAATCTTTACCTTGCATTATAAAATAAATGCCAGGATGATGGAGAGCTACCTTTCTAGGTCAAGCAATTGTAGAAAAGTCAGGGAGAGGCTGGAGGGGAAATGCCTTTTCAATCAAGAGAGTTCGCTAATGATTTTTAAAATGTCTTAATTGCTTCAGCACAATCTACAGGCATCCCTTTCATGGCTCAGACAGGACAAATAACTCAGTCTAATATTTCAGAATTAGCAGCTTGCTGAGGTAACCAGACTATAATCTTCCTAGTCATGGGTTAGAATTTTTGAGGTCTCATCAGCACACCACAGCTTCTTTCTTTAAGTGTTTTGTGTAACTGCGGGCTTATCTTCAAAGAGCAGATGTATGAACTATCATTTTTGATTAAAGCCATCCAGTTGGAAAAAAAAAATCATCTGTTCACTGCAGTAAGAATCATCTATTTTAAATACATTTACATATTTCCTTAGCTGTCCAACTATTTTTTTTCCTCACTTTCCCTTCATTTTGCAGCTTGGAATCCTGCCACATTTATATTTTGCACTAACTACTTAGGGTCCTAATTAGAAGAAATGGGAAGTCAGCAGGGTACCAGCCAGCAAGGGAGGCTTTTTGCTTCATTGGGAAGATGTGCAGCATGTGGCATGGATCAAAATCTTTGTATCCCATGCAGAGAACAGCATGACGTGAATTGCAGACAAGGTAAATGGGAGAATTTGGGCAACATGGAGATCTGTGAATTGGCAAAAGTTTCCATTTCACACATTTTAGCTATAGGCAAAAGGAAAGGGGTTTTGCCAGCAATAATGTAAATTAATCCAAAATTTAGTATTTGAGCATGTGACACTCAAAGAATCCAATGTTCTGGATTCCGAACCCATAGCTGTTCTACACAGCCTGGTCCCATGGACATCTAGGGCTAGATAAAAATCAGAGATTTGCATGTAGCAGCAGATACCAAAAAGACTCCTGTTAGGTCCTTGACCGCATGGGAACACCACAGTCCTCCAGTAAACATAAGCTGCCCACAGAAAGTACAGGGAGAGCTAAACGCCCCAGTTAGGATCCCAAATGAACAAAAAGGAAGCTGATTTCTCAGTAATATTAGCCCAAATATTAGTTAATTTAAATAATTAAAATGGTGAGAGAGATTTGACCCGTATCAGTCCCCTCCTCAAAAACTATGTTCCTCATGATGTGCTGCCCCGGGCTCTCACCACCTGGAAACCACAGCTCATAAAAACAAGGAGGCAAGATTAATATCCCCTACCTTGCTTGGTTAGGGAAGAGAATTGAGTGCCAATATCATTAATGTCAAGAATTGGATAGAATTTTCTGTCATTGGACCAGCCTAAATCCCTGAGGACTTAGAAAGCAAAGGTGGGAAATTTCACTGGCTGCAAGCTTATAAACTCTAGAATTTCACCCCTTGGGTCTTCAGTCACACATCCAAACAGGAGAAATTATCTGAGTCTCACAGTAAATCATAGACTAATCAAATAATTTAGATTGGAAGGAGCTTCTGGAGGTCCTGTAGTCCAGCCTGCTGCTCAAAGCAGCACTAATTTGAAATGAAAATCTGGAGCCTCTTTGCAGGGGATGCACTAGGGGATATTTCAGGTCATGTCACCCTGGGACATCTTCACAAGGCCAGGAGCACTTTCTTTCTCACTGAGAAGGAGCTGTGTCCATCAGAAATTAAAGATGGCAGAGCTGAAGTATGATGGAAAAAAGGCCAGAAAAGAAGTGATATGAGAGAGATAAAAAGACAGAAAAGAGAAGAAATGGGAAAGGGGAGAAAAGACTAAGAACCGGGGCATACAGAGCAACGTCCAGGGAAAAACCTGATGGAAGAACGAGCTCAGAGACTAGAGAAAGAGGTCTCCATTTTCTGATGCAAACCTTTGTGTGTATTTCCAGCACATTGATTTCTGCAGTCCACGTCTACCACATGCGCAAAGACGAGCAGCTGTGGATTGTAGAAAGCAAAGCTATTGAATCATGTGTCCGGGTTTTTCCTGGCATCACTCATTGCTTAACTCTGGTGTTTGTAAAAACACAGAAAGGAAAGGAAATACAGAGAAAATGCCTTACACCTTTCATGGCCAGTAGCTCCTTCTTCAGCACTAAGTGTATTTCTGTCTAGTCCCTCTGTCCCTCACTTAACAGAAATACAGGAATACTGAAACATCCAACCAGGAAAGTAAAAATGGCAAAAAAACATGTGGGTTGCAAGGTCAGATTCACCTCAGCAATCATCTGTCTTTTATTCTTACCTCTGAAATACACGTCCACAGCCACTCCAGCTCCTCAAAGAGACGCACGGAATAGAACATTTCTGCTCTGGGAGCCACAGGAAATCCTCTTGAGAGCAAACGTAATTTAGGACACAATGAACTGGAGTGGACGATGCCAAAGGCAGGTGCATTTTTCCAATTATATATATGTATTTTGTTTGTTTATAATTAGCCCTCCAGTTTAAAGTCTATTCTGTTAACAGAATTCATTTTATTTCCATCTCCTGCCAGTTTGTTATTCTTCATGCTTAGAGCATGACCCTGCCACAGCTTTCCCTCTTCAGTCACGAAGAGCATGTGCTGTTTGCTTGGAGCTCGTATACCCCCGGATCAGATCCTGCCCTGCTCCTCAAGGCAGCTCGGAAGGCCGCAGCCTCCAGGAGCGTAATTATTGAGTTTAATTGACTATAATTCACAAGCCACAGCTTTCTACCAAGTGCCTTGCACAGCCTGCGCTACCTAAGCTAGGCTTCAGTAAAGCATCTGGCCTTGCAGTAACAACTTCAAGACAGAGAGGTTGTCTCAGCGGCCAATTGCCTTCACACCATACAAGAAGATGCAGATGTTCACAGCAGGTCACAAGCTTCACAGAAATGAGTTGTTTTTTCCACAACTGAAATGGAGGATATTTGTCAAAATCGACCAGACTCACTGTAAAGCCGAGTGGCTTTAACCATGGGTCAGAGTGGTGGCTTCAGTGGAATTTGCCTGTGTGCTGTCAAAGAGGAGTGTGGCTCCTGGTGCTCCAAGAATGGTCCTTGGAAGTACCAAACGTGCTGCTGTCAAGACTTCCCCAAGGGAGGTACAGCCAGTTCCTACACAACACTGTTCCCCAATCAAACATGAGTTATGATAATGTCAGGTAATGATAATTATTAATATGCTAAGTACATATCCAAGATTAAAATCTTAAGTCTAAGTATTGGAAGGCACTAAAAGGTGTCAGATTGGAAGGACGGGGTTTTAATCTTTGTGAAAGGCCATTTTTACTGGAAACCTGAGAGAAAAGGAAGGAGAAGGCAGTGTTTTGTAGTCAATAAACAGAGTAAAAGTAGAGGCTAAATTTTTACTTTCCTTATTGGAATACTTTTGGGGTTGCTTTTAATTCTCTGACTTTCACTTCTTCTTTTTGATATTTAATTTTTCCACACTCAACTTCAGAAGGTTTATGAAGTGATGGAGTTTTCTTTTGTCTTTTGCCATTAGAAAAATGTTGGAGGTGATCTTAAACCTACAAAGTGGCACAGAAAAAAGGCGGACAAAATATCCTGCCCTCCCACTTCCTTCACTTTCAGAGGGAAGCAAAACTCAAAGCAAACACACACAGAAAAAAAACCCAGCCCAACTGGAGGAAAACCTGGAAAAATTATACAAAGAAAATATCTCAGTTTTGAAAATGCATGCTTTTTTTCCAGTTTCATTTGAAAAAGTGCACAAAAGGGAGTCCACTCGTGCAAACTGGACTGCCAACACTAGGAGCATGGGCTTGCAATCCGTGCAAGGACAGTGGTTACAGAGTGCCCAGGAGTGGAGAATCAGTCGTGTGGTCAGAGCTATGAAAGGAACAAATTAATGAGCCCTTGGAAGCCACAATGCTTGGATTAAAAATTGCAAATCACATTAAAGCCATGATTATTTACCTGAGACAAGGCCATTACTCAGTAGAAATGATCTATTTGACCCAAATGTATGATGCTTGCTTCATGCCCTTCTCTCCACTGTTGTGTTAGCAAGATAACATCGTGGCCATGCACAAAACTCCACACACTAAGTGGTGTTGAAACACATTTCTGTCCCTGTGCCGCACGTGCCTTGGATACCCCAACTGTGTTGGACTGCAAAAATAATAAAGATAGGGACATAAAAGAACAGATTCTGTGGTCTCTTTATGACTCTCCTCGCAGTAACTCTGGAATGCAGGAAGAAGGAGTGGGTTATAAAGGTTTCTCTAATTAGAGGCATGAATATTCTGATCAATTCAGAGCTCTTAGGCAGTTGTTTTTATCGGTATAGTGGAACGCAGTGATTTGTTCACAGCACTGAATGCCAACTTCCCTGTTTCCTGAGAACTTTGTAGGAGGTTAGATGCTATTACACTGTCATTACTCCACATTATGGTAAAGTTGAAATCTCTTGTGATTTTCTTCATGGAAAATTTACCCTGTGGTAAGGGAGACGTCTTTGGCAGTGCGAACCGATCCCATGAATGAGTAAAGAGCTAGATGGAGGGAAGGCAGTCAAAACTAAATGGGGATTACAAGTTCCTCTCTCCTCTGAGTTACAGAGCTAAATGTTAAAGGGAATCATTAGGAAATCCTTGCCAGTGCAAATAACAGCAATGCCCTATGGGTTCTGAGAAAGTAATGATGGGCTAGATAGAGGAGAACTTCTCAGAGGAAGAGAAATATTGGCCTCCGTGCACTAGGTGTGGCTTTGACCATAAGCTGAGCAACTTCAGTATAAACTGCTTCTCTTGGAATAATTTCCCAATGGTGACAATTGATTCCAGGATTTAACAAGAGGATAAAAAACAGTGTTCACTGTTCAGGGCACAGTGAGCCAAGAGTCCCTTTACTCTGGAGGAGAATGCCTCGTGCTGTTCTACAACAGCTAGAGTTATTTTAGTTAATGGGCCCATGTCAACAATCTGCATAGCTGAAAATAGAGAAAAAGACAAAAATTACACATTTTTTTCCCTTCTTTGTTGAAGAAGTATACCCCACCAACCCTGGTCTTGGAAGGTGCTTTACACTCCAGCCCTGATGCAAACCCGAGCAACTGAAAACAGTTTCTCATAGGGAGTTTTGGTCTCTGCATTGCTGATCTCCTCCATGGCTTCTTTGTCTCCTGCCCCAGGCTATGAACAAGTTTTTAGCATCCATTTCCTTTTATCCTGTATCAGGGAGATAGAGCCCTCTGGCACCACACACACTGCTATATGATTATGACAAGGGTTAGGGCAGGAGGTGGCCAAAGCAGAGTTTGGAAGCTGTGACCCTCCTTAGCCATTGCACAGAACTGCTGTTCTATCCAGAACTATCTGTATATTTTAACCGCACCTCAAGGATCTGTCTAATTAGCCCAACACAATGCTAGCACATTAACTACACTCCAGAAGACTGAGAACATTTATTACTGAGAGAACTCCTACTGGAAACCTTGGAATTTTTACAATACATTTTTGTCCATACTTTTTGGAGCAATGGTAATGTAATACCACATTCCCTTCCCAAATAGCTGCAGGGTCCCTTTTAATGAATAGGAACAAACAAACTATCCAGCTAAGCCCAGAAACATGACCCCTATCAAAAGCAGAATCAAACAATATGCCAAAACAATCTACATATACAAAGAACAAACTTTTCTTGTTCTTCCAAAGATTAACTCAGCAGGTATTTGGCATTCAGAAAATTCAACAACAACAGAAGTGATTTTGTGTTTGAAGAGATTTTCTTTAGCATTATTGTTGCAATTATTTTACAAAAAAAAAAAAAAAGAAAGAAAAGTTTTAGAAAACAATTGAGAAATACTACTCCAGGTAGCAATCAGTACAGCCTGTACTGCTGGGCTCCCATTCAATGCCATTTTTTCAAGTCTGTCATGCTTTAAATTTAGAACTTTTTTCAAATCTCCTGGCCATCTTCTAGCAACTCCTGTTCAGCATTTAATGTACAGTCAGAGACAGGAGCATATTCCATCTCTTCACAAAATATCAACTAGGAACTGCAGCTCTGCGTCAGGCCTGGAACTTACCCTGAGCTCCCCCAGGAAGGGACAGATCCATATGGAAGCAGGGGCCAAAACAGAGCCACCGAGAAGCTTGTTCTCCTTCCTATGAACTTCTAGGTTTGTGGTCCTTCTACCAAGCCCAGACATTGGGCTTTATTCTTCATGTGTCTCCAACATAGCTGGATACCTGACTAGTTTAAACCTACTGTAAAGCACATCAAGATCCTCCTGGCTGAACAGTCACAGTCAAAAGTCACTCATGGGTCAAAGGACACTTGTAATTCCCTTGAGTAAACCTCTGTTAGTACGTGGGTACAGCCATCTGCCATGAAGCAAGTGCTCCTATTTGCTTCACCACTGTGACCCATCAGATCATGGGTTTGCTAATCATGTTGTGATGGCTGAGTTGCTTATGGGCACTCCAAAAAGAGAATGGGACCAGTATGTATGGCTTACTCCATAGAGATTTATTGATTTGAAACAAATCTGGGTATGAGTCACTATGCAGAAATGTTTCTTGTAAACAATATATCAGTTCTTATCTGCAACCTTGCACTGTGTCATGACTCCTAGATTGTTGCAAATAAAACCGGAGTGCGCTTGTTCACAGTTCAGATATGAAACCCTCTGGGGTGTGCACAGATGTGGAGTGGCCTCAGGCCAGTCAGCAGATGCAGGACAGTGAAGGTCTAGGGGCCTGTGGGGACCATGGTGGCCTCCTCGCTGCTCTGGTCACCACAGGCTGGGCCAGAGCAGGGCAGCGCGGACTGCAGTGCCACACACAGCAGCGCGCAGGGAGAAGGGCCTCATTCAAGGTCATCCTTCACAGACTATCTGCAGGGATAATTGATGAGCGATAATAAGAGCTGATCACTTAAACTAAGTGTTTTTGTTATCTACTGCCTGCCTTTGCCTTATTTTTTATTCTGTCCAGTGACTGCTCTTCTAACATCAGTGTTAATCCCTCCATAATGAGCCCTCCCTGGTCAAAACAAACACAATGCTAAGTAAAGTTATTTTAGGAGAAGCATCAAAACAAGGTCGTGCCTCCACCATCTTCTGTTACTAGTGGAATCTAATGTGTTTTCTTCGAGAATCAGCCTATGCTGGATGAAGGGGGTGCAGCTGCTCCTCCTAGAACTTCCTCAGCCCAGCAGTAACATGGACCCCACATACATATGACCCTCCCCAACCCTGCCCAGGGAAAGAAGCATCCTGCCTTACCGCAGCCAGAGGACGGAGCAGGCTGGAGGTCGCACATGCAGACAGGCGGCTGGAAAACAAGCTGAAAATGGCAATATAAGACCGCCTAGGTTGTCCTTCAGCCCCGCAGATAACCATGCTGTTCTGATCTACACCAACAAATTGGGGGAAGAGAGGTAGCTTAAAAATAATCTGAAATCAGTTTTGTAACCAGCTCTGCCCCAATCCTTTTCCTCTGCAGGAGCTGTGGGTTACTCAGCTGCACCCCTGAGCTTAGCCCTGAGCTTAGCCCTGAGCGCCCCGCATGCACCACTGCAGGGAGTGGGCACAGGGCTGCAGGTGTCTCTGCAGCTTCGGTGTGATCAATGCAACGAAGAACACCTGCAGTTTGTACAGGCTGAAGCTTAAAGGTGAGGCGAAAACTAAACCTTCCTAGCTCATTTTCCAGCCTGCTAATTATTTCTCTGCCTCAGATACTCTAAGACTCTACGTCATTAGGTTGATGGAAAGCATAGATGGGAGAGAAATGTTCATCGGGTGGGATCTTGCTTTGGAGTAAGCAGGTGCTGCTACTCTGTTTTTTGCTAGAATATTGCACAAATAGATGTTACTTTATAGGCAGATGCAAAGATTGTTCTGGATGGTGAGAATACTCAGCATCTGCCTCACTTCTGGAAATATGGGGTCATTTTTTTGCTTAGATACCAGAGCAGGCAAACTAAAAGTATGTCTTTTTCTTATTAATATCAGTAACTTTCATGTTAGTTCCAGTGCCTGATTGTCCCGTGTAATTATAAGTGCCAAAAACAATAACCCAGGAAATCTCATTTTCCATAACATTTTAGCACTGGCTGACTGGGTGGAATCCCAGCAGTGAGTTGTGAGCAATGATATATGAAGTGAAAAATGTTTGCCCTCCCTCCTGAGCCTTTCCACACGCTGCATAGACATCCTGAGGTCATGAGTTTTGCTGTCAGACTGAGCTTGAAAGTAGATGTTGCTTGCAAGTTTGCCAGGTGGTTTTGATACCACTGTGGTCAGATACATAGGAAATTACTATCAGAGCAGCTCTCCCTATTGCCAGTATTACCTTCACACCCCAAATTCCTGCACAATGATAAGACAGAGAGGCTGGATTGAGACCCAGGGCAGATGAGAGCTTGCCCTAACTTTGTGCTTGCTTAGTTCATGTTATAAGGAAATAGCTATGTATCTAGTCACGGCATATTATGTAAGGCAATCCCAAAAACAGCCCCAAATGCCTAGTCCAGAGGAAGGAGATGAACTATAACAAAGTCTGCCTGACGCTGGAAAGTTTGTGAGTGATGTGAAGGAGGGCTTGGCACAGGCACCGGTTTGCTTCAGCATGCACACAAGTAAGTGGTCATCTCAAAGCCCTTCATGTGGAATGAATAAAACACTCCATTGAGGCAGGCAGGTAGAGTTCATAATCAGCCATAGCAGCCTTTTATCAATGGCTTTTGCAGGTTTTCACTGCTCAGATGCCATTTCTGCATTCAGAGGTTAGGACATAATGGGATGTGCAGATGCACAGATATTTTCCCTTCTTTTGACTGACTGGAAGAATAGGAACCTTGGGCTCTGTGCCACAAATGGGAAAGGCTTTCATGAGAAGCTGCTTAAATTATTACTGTCAGTAGTAAAATGTTGGTGATTTTATGAATTTGTGATATTTACATAATAAAATCAGTCATAAGTATAGAAACTCTGAAAAAAGTTATGGTTTTTTTTTCTTTTCTTTGACATGCAGTGGATTTATCATTTGTTCTTAAAATCTCACATGGAGGTCAGCAAGTAAACTATTCTTCCCATCTGGAAGACTAACAGTTAAAGTGAGAGCATCTCATGGGGGTTTTTCTCTAGATCTTTATGTTTCGGATTACATTCACAGTTAACGTCCACTCTGTGTATCTAGCTTTGCTGAAGAAAAGTCACAAACCTGATAGAGTTTTCGAATTTGCTTGTGCTTTTTACTTCACTTCTCTCAGGACACCACAATCCTGTTCAGTCAAAGGTCACTGTGCTGAAAGCAATATCTGCAGATCACAAGAAATACTGAAGACACAGTCACAGAGGACAGAAAAATATGAGTTCCATAACCCTTCACCTCTATTCCTGTTTGGTCTGTCTATTGGTTTTACAGATGAAAACAAAGGAAATTCTATTGTCTTGAGTTTGCCTGTGCAAAATAAATCAAACTCTGTTCTTAGTGCTGGCCCCTTCTCAAAAGATCACACTCGATTCTGCAGCCACAAGAATGCTTTGGTTTTGTTAACCCTTCCACGGCTCATGCACGCTCTGTATTCTCAGTAGACAATTTTTACATAGACAGGTAAAAATTTCTAATCCTGACAGAACATGAATGGAGGCCAGTTGGCACCGTGGGACAGGAAGAAATGTCTTCCAATGGCCCATTATAGCAAAGAAATCTAAACCACTCCCTGAAATGTTCTGAGTAGACCACAGTTCAAAATGAGATATCAGTCTAGGAAAGCTACTACCTATTCAAAAACTATTTTGACATATATTCTTTTATGGCTAACACTGAACAAACTCATGTATATGGCTGAAATAGAAAAGGTAAATCCCCAGAGTCACAGTTTCTGCTTCTCAAGGCTATTTCAGGTAGCATCTAATGCCAGAAAGTTATCTGTACATCAGGCCACAAGAGTTGGTCGGCATGGTCAATCCTGACTACAGTCAAGCTTTAAGGAAAAAGGTCTAACAATTAAGCAGGCCACAGCAATGAAATATGAGCTTGCTGTTAATGCTCTATAGTGTTCATTGGGTTCACCCTCCTCCTCAGCTGTGTATATATATATATATGTAGGTATATATACACATATATATGTGCATGTATACATTTCTCTGTGTGTGCATGTTTCTGTGTGTGTGTTTGCAACATCCTTTCTGGAGCTTTTTACAGTGTGTAGTCCTGATTAGGTAATGGTCTTGGACCAGAATCTTACTGAACATAATGTCTCCTGTAAAGAAAATTATCCATTCAGAAAGACTAGAATAAACTTAGGGATTGTGCATAATGGTAAACTTTTTTCCATTTACTATACTAACAAAAATGTTTCAGGAGAAGTAAAACTTAGGCAAGCACTGAACTTGGAAAGCAGAACTCAGGAAGCTGACATGTGCAGCCAATTCAGCGTGCGGAAACTAGACAATAATATTTTAGGAGAGGAATCTGGGGCCCACAGCTGATAATGTAGAATTCAATACTCTTGGTAACCTGTAGATATCCAATGGAAGCCAAAATTTCATATATAGAATTTAAGTAGAGCACAAGCCAGTCTGCTGACAAGAAACACATGTATATTGACTGTAACGAGTGTCAGATATTTGATGTAGCTTGTTCTTTTGGGTATTTCCATCCCACAGTCTCCTCCAAGGCCTTAGACAGGTCAGAACTTCCTCTGAGCCACATGTCAGGAGCAGCAGATTTTCAGAGAGCCTCCCCACGCTCACAAAGTGATCATGGCAGAGGAAAGGGACACATTTTCTGTCACATCAAGGACTGGTCTTTAACACTTCTGTTTTGGATAGGCTCAGGAGCAAATCCCTAGTGAGCACTGCTGATGAGATCAGTGGACAGTGAGGTGGACTGAAAACTGGCTGAACTGACAGGCCCAGAGGGCAGCGATCAGCAAAGTTCAGAGGCCAGTCACTTCTGATGTCCCCTAAGGATCAATACTGGGGCCAATACTGTTTAACATCTCCATTAATGACATGAATAAAGGGACTGAATGCACCCTGAGGAAGTTTGCCAATGATACAAAACTAGAAGGAGAGCTTGACACACTAAATAGTTGTGCTATCATACAGAGGGAGCTGGGCAGGCTGCAGAAATGAGCAAACAGGAATTTTCTGAATTTCAACAAAGTCCTATTCTGGAGAGCAACAATCCCATGCGTCAGTACAAGCTGGGAGCTGACCTGCTAGAGAGCAGCTTTGCCGAGAAGGAAATGGGTCTCCTGGTGAACAAGAGGTCGCTGAGGCAGCAACGTGCCCTGTGCTTGGGCAGCTGAGGATGCCCCAGCGCTCTGGGGCTGCCTCAGGAAAAGCGCTACCCGCAGCCCAAGCGATGGGTCCTTCCCCTGCCTGCACCCTCACCCACACCTGGGTGCTGGGTCCCGCCTGGGCTTCCCAGGACAGGAAAGACACAGACAAACTGGAAGCAAGTCCTGTGAAGGGGCACGAGGATCACTACAGGACTGGATCAGCTGTCTTATGGGGAGAGCCTGAGGCAGCTGGGGTTGTTTAGCCCAAAGAAAATAAAGCTCGGGGGGGAATCTTATCAGTATGTGTAAATACCTGATGTGGGGGAGTAATGAAGACTGGGCCAGACTCTTCTCAGTGCTATCCAGTGAAAGGACAAGAGGCACAAACTGAAATACAGGAAATTCCATTTCAATACAAGAAAAAAAAAAAAAAAGTGATATGGCTTGTAGCAGAAAATTACAAGTGTTTAGCATTAAAAGTTATTAAGAATAAATAAAATCCTTTCTATCTAATCATTTAAAAATGCCAATTTGAGGGTTTATTGAAGTTTTCTTTTAATACAAACCTTTCCCATTTTTATCTGGAGAGACTTGCAAGAAGCTTTCTGCAGTTCTGTAACTCTGCCAAAACCCTGTCTCCTTTTTCCTTTTGCTTGCTCTCCCTCCCTCCCCCTTTCTTCCTTTTCCCACCCACACATTATTTACCCAGAATATGACCTAATTAAGTTTGTGTTTATCTGAAGGACCTGCACTCCACTGCCTCGTTTAAGGAGGTAGTTTGAATTAGGAGGGACAAAAGATCTTGCTAGGGAGAGAGAGATTGTCAGACTTGTTAAAGTAATGAGGGGAATCCATTGGGGAAGGCAATAGAGGAAAGACAATATCTCCTTGAGCCTTGGATCTAAACGGTTGTCATTCAAGGTCTGGAGTATGGCTTACTGTTTAGCCAAAGTCAGCTTCTCCTCTAACTATTACACTCAGTTTTTTTTCCAGGCCTAATCTGGCTCACTCTGAAGTAAGCGGTGATTTTGCTGGAAGCAGTGCTGTGTCCTTTGTTGCTAACCATAATGATGGTGTTTGCTGTGCTTCTAGCCAAGATCCTGATGAGACTCCAGTGAAATACTTTTCTTCTCCCTGCAATCTCAAAGAAGTAGTTCCCTCTCTTTTAAGACAGTGTGAAAGAAACAAGTAAAGCACAACCTTAGAAAATGGTCGAAGAAAAAAGCCCTGCCTTTGAAAGAAATATTCTGCTTGCGAATCTCTGGCACATACAACCGAAAGAGAGGAAGTGGGAGGTTAAGGACAGAGCATCTGTTCACATCGTGGGTGCTGCCTCCTTCCAAACAGCAAGGCTTAGAAGGCCAGTGCACTCGTCCGGACTCTGTATATCTTTGCCCTTCCTGTTCTCATTGATTTCACTTGGAGTTTTGCCACTGACTTCTTTAGAAGTAGCTCCTACCCTCTCCATAATGCATTCACATTTGCACTGCTTCACATTTAATATTGAACTATAAATAAAAATGATCCATGAGATCTCTTAGCACGTGTTGTAAGTTGGGGAGCTGAGTAAAATGTGACTCTAGTGTGCTGGCTACCATCCGTTCTGGTAGCTGTGCCACAACAGGGATGAGAGTCAGGAGCTACAGGCCTCACCCCATCACTCAGGGCTGCTGCTCCTGGTGATGAGAAGCTCTGGGCTTCCCTACATCACTTCTACAGCGCCCTACACAGGGTGACTGTTCTCTGCCGTCCCCCTAACTGGGGAGTGCCTGATTTGGCACAAGTGTTGGTTGACCTACAGTCAAGCAGACACACTCACAACTAACCAGGTAAGTATGCAAAGACGCCTGTTGCTTTCGCCTTGTTGACTGCTCCTCTCGCACAGGCTTCTGCACATCTGGGACAGGGTTATCATTACATTTGAAATACTCCTCAGTGCAAGAATCCCAAATGCTTTTTAGCCTGATGGAAATTTAGGGAAATATGAACTGCCCAGAGGAATTTCAATCTGGAGTCCTCTGGTGTACCAGAAAGCTGACTGTACAGAGCTGGAAGAAGTTAAAGAACAACTGGAGAGGATACAACTGAAATCCATCCCAACAGGAAAAAAAAAAAGGGCAACAGAGGCCAATGGGAATAAGTGGGATGTAAAGATTAGCATCAGCAAAATGCAGAAGCCTTTCAAACACAAACAACCGAGGAGTGAGGCAGATTGGGGCGAGCTAGTATAAAAAAAATCCCCAAGGCTGGAGCAAGTTAAAAGAAATATAGAACAGCTAATACAGGCCTGCGTTCCTCAAAGACTCTATTTCCAGTGCTAGAAAAAAGTAAAAGAGAAACTGTTCTTCAGAAAATGAAAAGGCAGGGCGAGGGGAAGGAAGATTAGGAGGAACTGGGGAGGAGGTGGTTGCTTTGTTCAGCATTTCCTCCAGAAACACAAGGGACCCATGTGAGCTACGGCAGGAGTCACCTAGGGAGGCCTGCGAAGCCGGGGAGCAGCTTCGCTCTGCTGCTGTCCCTGCAGAGGAGGATGACGGCGAGGGCCAACGCGGCTCCCCAGGGCTCGGCGGCAGCACGGGGCTGAGAGTCACAGCACAGATATTTCCGGGGCGCGCAGGAAAGGCTGCCTGCACCGTTCGGCCGCAGCGGCCAGTGCTCGCTGGGGGAAAGGGCCCCTGAGGCCGCGGAGGCTGTTCCCTGAGCACAAAGCTTTGCCTAAAGAGAGGGGCGAGCTCCGCGTGGCAGGGGCAGCTGCTCACACGGGTACCTGCCCAGCCCCGGGAAGAGATGCGTTAAACGTGGCTTGTTGGGTTTAGTGTGAAAAGTCTAATCCAAGATGGGAGTCGGTAGAGCGTTAGCGGGCAAAGACTGCTGTAGAAATCTCCAGAGCTTCCCTCCACGCAGCTGCCATGACAGAAGAAGAGGAATGCAGCAGACAGGAAATAATAAGGACTCGATTCTGCCTTCCCTTGCACTTACGCAACTGAGCCGAAACCAGCAGGCTCGCTCCTGCCGGTCATCTAATGCTTTCTGTTCCCCCAGAAGACCTTCACCAGCCTAAATGGAGTTACCTCTTTCATACCAATGGAAGCGAAAGGAGGATTTTGCTCACTGAGCTGTTATGAACACATAAACAGGAGACGAATTTGGCTGCTGCTATTTTTGAAGGCATTTTGTGTTACACCTTATGGGAAGGAGTCACAAGCTAAAAAGGCTATTTGTGTTTGAGGGGTGAGGTATTGCAGCACACAGCTTTTTCCTAAGAAGCTGAAATTAGGCGTACAGCAAGGCCTAAAGTCTGTAGGGGTCATTCCCTGGCACTGTCCCCTGGTCAGTCATGGCCTTGCCCTGGTGCCTTGCAGGTCCTTGGAGTCTATGGGAAGTTCCCACTGATGTCACTGTGTTTTGGATCACTTCCGAAAGAGCAGTCACCCTTCCTCTTACCTTTCCAGATAAGTAAAACAACAAAAATGTTTGCATTCCATAGATTTCCACAGATTACATACAGTAATATTACAAATCCTTAGAAAACATCATCTGCCACCAAAGGCTATACTAAGAGGTTTGTAAAGATACATATTTTAAGTAATATAAATAAGAATATTAAATGTCAGGTGGTCATATTTGCTGGCAACAATCAAATTGCAGGTGTGGTAAAGGAGGAAAAAAAGAAAAAATGGATCCTAGAGCAATATTTTGTTCTTTTAGGGGAATGAGATAGAAAATATCTTGGGGCAATGATCTAAAGCAGAAGGGCTTGCTAAATGAATCAGCCACACAATATGATGGCCAAGAAAATAAGATTTAGAGAGGGTAGAATCTTTGAAACTGCCTGTCTAGTAGATGGCAGTTAAAAAATCAAGAAACAAGATGGGTGTGATAAGAATGAGACAGAACAGGAACCAAAGAAGTGACAGTGTTGCCACGTACAAGGCTCTGATTTAGTCTTCTAGGCAATATTGGGACAAACTCTGCTCCAATGACAGTCACAGCTTCTGTGTCCCCATAAATCCTCCATGCTGTTGACAACTATAGAATTGGTTAATTCAGTGGGTTTTTTCCCCCTCGCAAAAGGTGATTCCAGCTGTGCAGAAAATGCTACATGAAGATACTAGATCAATTCCGGGATTTAGGAATATTTCTTGTAAGACAATCTGTGATAGTGCACATAAGATTTTTTCCAATGGATGAGAGGCAGAAGTGATTGCAAAGCAATTATATTGATTCCTTGAGACCAGACAGCTATTGAGGAAAGGAAAATAATGCACCACCTAGGAATGCTTACAGCCGCTCGCCTCTACCGGCTAGGCTGAGACTGCATCTTAGAAAAGCCCAGAAGGAAGTCTGCAGTGAAATCGCAATGTGAAACTCACAGCATGGTTTGCTGAAGTTTCCAATAAGTCTGTGAGGTGATAGCAGAGCAGGAATGAATAGAGCAGCACTCTCAGGAAGCCCTGTGGTGCCAGGTGGCCCACAGCAGTGCTGCCTTACAGGACTCACCCCTGCGCCAGCTCCATACTGCAGAACTTCTATAGGTTCTGTCTGGATTCTGCAAACAGGTAACAAGCCACTATGTATAGTTTTCCAGTCTATAATGAATAACCTGCATTCCCTATTCATTATTTATAGCATTCAAATTGCAACAAATGATTCTGATGACAATTATAGTGCTGCTTTATTTACAGAAAAGTGAGTGCATATAGCACGTACATAAAAGCCCAGTCCAGCATTTACTGCTAGATATATATAAATCTTGTAATTATCCCCGGACTTGTGGAAAATTCACAAGCTAATCAGGAATAATGGCACTACTCTGTTTATCAAAGTAGAAAAACGACATGTCTTCATCCTTTGTTGTACTGGATCTATTCAGTTTTGCTTAAGTTCTCACATTTACTGCTTGGGATGTAAAACCAACCTTTGAGGGGGGAAGGTGTAGAAAAATCACAGAGCTTTAGAGAGACTGGTTGCTGTGTAAAGGAAGAATTGCAGAAGAGCGGAGGAAGGAGAGAGCACTCTGTCCTAGCCATACAAAAATGATGTAAAGGAAGAATAAAGGACTTGGTCCAAACTCTGCTGGGACTCCCAGAACATGGACATCAGTAGTGAGAGTTTTACTTAGGACAGAGACGTTTCTGAAAAGCTACAAAAACTACTACTTACCAACTGGTCTATACAATAAAGCCCATTTTCCCCTTTCCTCTCAACCTCAGCACAGGGCTGAGATGTTTCCTAGCAGCAAAAGCCAGTCTGACCCTGGGTAGCTACTCAGCCTACAAGACAAGCACTTCTGACAGTAACCACAGCAGGACTGTACAGGCAGGACCCAGCTGGATCAGAGCATGAATCCGCGCAGATTGGGATTAAAAAAAAAAAGGCGGAGGGGTTGTTTTCTACACAAAGATAGTCAATGGCTGCACGGAGCCTCTTTGCACAGTGGCACAATCCAGCTGGACATTCCCTCTGCTTTGTCACATGCCGTTTGTAGAATAAAGGAGGTTATGGTTACGATCCTACAAATACCTGAACATAGATGCACTTTCCATAAGCTGAATAACTGATGTTCAAAGTGACCACTGTCCTTTCTCTTTCCTTGGCTGGTGGGAGAGGGGTGATGTAAACAGAAAGGAAAGTGCAGGGAACAGTTGACTTTCCTCAGTCTCCGAAAGCAAGCAGAAGGTGCTGAATTAAACAAACATCTGTCCTGGCAAACAGCAAACAATGTGTTTGTCTAGTAAACTGAGCAAACAGGACTTGGAAGTCAGAGAGAGGGGAGGATAAGACTGAGGAAGCCAAGATGGCCATTTTGCCAAATGACTTTTTTCATGCTCCAGCAGTCAGTGCTGTAATTACAAGGATCTCTGGGGAACGGGGGAGTCTGAATCTTCACTGCTTTCGAGCATTGCCAATAAGACATAAAAATTGCTAACACAGTGAAAGCATTCATATGCAATGGAGTTTGGTATTTTAACCAGCAAAATGCATATTATGCAAAAGAAAAATCCATTATAGTTCCTTTCATCACACAAATTTCATGCTCATCAAAAGGGCTGGATTAACAATGGCAGGAATTGACTTCTGGTGTTTATCCACAGGCAAGACAGAGGCAATAACCGAGCACGCTTTCCTGCTCACACGTCTCAACCCTGCCGTGAAAGGGCAGCTTTGAGGGTCAGAAGGTTAGTCA
This sequence comes from Rhynchotus rufescens, assembly GCA_032273925.1. Classification (NCBI taxonomy): domain Eukaryota; kingdom Metazoa; phylum Chordata; class Aves; order Tinamiformes; family Tinamidae; genus Rhynchotus; species Rhynchotus rufescens. The sequence continues at coordinate 20,023 of JAVCKT010019914.1, read as the reverse complement.
CTCTTCACAGAACCGCAGACATTTCCAGCCAAGGTGACAATCTGAGTAAGTGCACAAGCAAATTAAGCATGTGGATGAGAACCAGTTAGAAAGCCCCGCTGTGGCAGTAATGCAGTATATATGATTTTTAGACTTACTGCAAAAAGCATCTAAATGAGGAAGACCTACCTGCTTGTTTAGTGCTTATGCAGAAAACGCAGCCTATGAAACTGTACAGACAGATAGGTTAAACTTGAAAGGTCCACGAAGGGCTGTGTCACCTGAGTGCTCTACTGTGTTTCTGGATATGAGGGGTAAATTTGCACCAACGTAAAATGAGGTAAAGCTAGAAACAGGACTCCCTTAAAGCCACTCAGGCCATTCCTTCGTTCTCGGCCCTTGAACAGTTAGCAGGTCCCTTTATCTAGCACATAATTCACTGCAACCTTCACACCCTCACACTCACCCACCGCGTTGGACCTTTACATTGCAGCTGCCACCGAGGGGCTGTGCAGCACCCGGGGTGGGCTGCTCAGCAAGGCAACAACTCAACCTCCCCCAGTCATTTCTTTTCAACACTACTTCTAGGCTGGGTCACAGCTTTTTCCCTTCTGTTTTCAACTTTTGTGAGAATGCGTTCCTTATTTTGTGCTTAAGAGCTCTAAATATGGATGTTTAAATCAGTTTTCAGCCCTGAACCTCAGCTCTCAATAAATGACGGCAAGTGCTGAACATATGGCTCCCATGTGCAAGGCTTTCTGATCCCTGAAGAGCTCCATATAAGGTGTAGTCTGAGACAGTAAATTCATTCAGTGGTGGTTGGAAGCTGCCACTGACCCCACAGACACTGAATGGAAGAGACTAAACTTGGAATTTCCTGCCTTTATTGAACTTTTTTCTCCCATTTTTGTTTCACGGTTATTTTCCATCACTTTTCTATTAAAACATCATTCTCTCTATGTTAAGAGCAAGGCAGGGCCATCAACCATTGATCTTGTTCACATCCTCCTTCAACAGACAGGAATATGTGTATTTTATGGAGACAACGAAATTAGTTAACTATCAAAATGTGCCTAATTCTTTTCCAAATACTGTAAATGCTAATCACTGTTGTAACCTCCAGTGGTAATTGACAATAGCTCAACCACCACTTCCTTTGACTTTAACGACTACAATAGCTTCTGTAATCATTGCGTCGGTATGCCCGAATGATTCAAATTTATGACGTGCGGGGAAGCATTTCTCTGCTCCCCTGTTGCAGGAAAACTCTGCAGGCACCGAGGGGAGAAAAAGAAGTTGCAAAGTGGGGGGAAGAGGAGCAGCAGCAGGAGCCAGTAGCTGCTCTAAGCTCCTCCAGTCACACAGGCTGTGGTGGAGCCTACCCAACACACTGCAACAAAGGCAGAATTTCATGTTGTTTTTGAAATGCTGTTATTACATTCAGGAAATTTGCAAAGGCACCTTGACAGAAAATGATCAAATACCTGAACTTCTAGTGCAACAACATTTACTTAGTAAATGACATTTTAATGCAGAAAGTCGAATTTGCATACTAATTAAAATTTTCCTTTAAAACATTTAGACTTTTTGGCCTTCCCACCTACCCACAGTGACAGAGATTTAAAGATTTTTTTATTAAGTCCTGTCAAACAAAACACACTTTGGGGAAGTGCTACAGTACAAAGTAGCACTTTTAAGCTACTCCCCAGTCATTCAGCATTTAGGCAGTTCACATTTCCACGTTTCCTGCTCTCGGGGAGGCAGCTGACAGCAGAGAGACAGGGAAGACTGGGGTTTGTGCCCCTCTAAATTTACACATTGTGGGAGCACAGTTTCATGTACTGAATGCTGGATAATAAAATAAAAAAGACATCGCACTTGTAAAACTACCCTGGCTCCTTATAAAGAGATTTATGGAGGGGCTGCAAGTTGGAGCAGCACTTCAGCTGTCTGCACCTTGTTTGACTTCCAGATGGGGCCAGAGGTTGACACGGACAAAGCAGGCAGTAAATAGTCTATGGTGGCAGCCTGAGGAGGCTAAAAGCAGAGCAGGGTGACAGCCCCACAGCCTCCTCCAGCCCTGCTCCCCCCAAGGCTTTTTTCTAATCAACTACTGAAGCAAAATTCCTTGTAAAATAATTTCCTGGCTGAGCAGCGTTTCTTGCTGTGAAATGACCACTTCTGTATCTTTTAGTGGAAATATAAATATTTCAGGAGGATCAAAACAAACTTGTTACACCATTTTTTCCAATCTCCTCTTTGTAACTGCTTGTTACCAGCCGTAGCTTCCTAAGATGCGGCCTACCCACAAACCACAAGCATCACTACCAAGAGGCAAGCAGAGCTGCTGGGCTTCAGATTTTTTGCTCTTTTGTTAAGCCAAGAACTGAAAGCTTTGCTTCTGTTTGTGCTTGACAGGACAACTTCAACACTCTTCAAAGGCTGTTTTTGTTCAGCTAATTTATATCCCGTTTTGTGTGTGATCAGACTTGTCTTCTCCCCGCTCTACTGTGTGAGTAAAGGCACGTTTACACCACGCACTGGGGGCTGCTGTGGGAAGAGCTTGGAGATGGCTGGTAAAGCCACGGGGTGCAGTGCAGAGCTGCAGGAAGCTCCGAAACCAGGACTCACCGGAGTGCAAGGTGTCCCCCAGCAACGCTGAGCAGGAGCACGGCGCCAAACTCTTCTTGATGGTGGCCCATGACAGGATAAAGGGTAATGGGTAATGAAATGGCTCAGATACTAACAGCAATCTGTAAGCTCTGCTGCAGCCCTGCTAGGACCATTCTAAAGGTACTTGTTTGCAAATCCTGCAAACACTGAAAGGCTGAAAGCACCTAGGTCAGTATTACTTAATGTCACCCAGGACCCATATGCATCTGTGTGGATTCCAAGTGCTGCCACAGACCTGCTTTCCCTGACAAGGGATCAAATGATGCTCCTAGGCCATTTTTCCATAGCCTTTAGGCACCCTTGCTTAAGGATCTTTAGGCACTCTTAACTTAAGTATCTTTAATGCTGCATAAAATGACATAGGGTTTGCCTACATGCATATTATCTTGCAGTAGTAAAACAGTGCAGGTCCCCTCATTTGCAATTAATTATATCACCGTAAAGAGCAGAACTACCTAGATATACCTCATCTACCCCAGGAGGAGATCAAGAGGCCAGCATTAAGTTCTGCTAGCACTTAAACTTCATCTTCTGGTCCCATATCTCATGCCTGCAACAGGAGTCATTACTGGTGCCCACACCTACCCAATCTGCCTGGCCAGTGCATCACCATCCTTTGAATCCACCAATGCTGCAAACAGCTGTTCCTCAGACAGCAAAGGAAATTGTTGCACATCATAAGGTTGTTTGGAACTTTCCACCGAAGGGAATTTTAGTGATGCAAATATTTCATTGAAAATCCTAATTCTAAAGACACTTATACTAGCAACATACTACTGTTGCCCAGTTCTCAGCTCAAATGTGACCAAAGTCTTCTGTGGATGCTACTTTCTTTGCTGAAGCACTAGGACTTGAACAACAAAGTGCTTTTATTTTAACCATAGTGTTAAGTAGTCAATTGCCTTTTTTAATGTCTGAGGCTGCAAAGCACTGAATATTCCATATAAAGGCACCAATAGTCCTTGCATCTGTAGAAATGTTTGAATAGTTTCATTTGAAACCTGTGGCCTGGCTCTTTTTTCTTTATGACTATTACGGTGCTCTGAAAGGATATTCCAAACACAAACATCTGGTGGGGTTTGTTTTTCTTTTCACACGGCTCAAAAGCTCAGCAGTTATTCCCTCACTCCTTTCCCATCTTTACTCCTCTACTCTTTTGGGGACAGCTTTCTATCTGCAGGGTACTGAAACCACTCATTTAACTCAACCACTTAAACAGAAAAGGTTTCATGCAATGTTCTGACACATCTTCAGCCGCAAAGTGACCAACAGAAACAGCGGAGTCACGCAAAGGAAAACCAAACCCTTGTATTTTCATCTGCTAGAAAGAGCCCTCTTTGTCCTTAAAGCCAAGAGAAACTTCACAAATGCTCCTAATGTGTTGATGCTTTAGCTCCGTGTAGGGTGATGTTTGTAGCTTGGCTGTCTCCGGAGGGGACTCGAGCATCAAGATTGTGGTGCCTGATGATGGCAGTTGCAGCTAGGCACACGCAGCCCTTGGGCCTCAAATCTTAATTATATCTGCCACTGTTTACAGCTTATAATTATTGATGTTAATTTACTGAGTGATGTTACACTTCTAGCCCCAAGTTATCTTTTTGGCATGTTAATCCATTTGCACACAGACTGTTGCATCTGATTGTACAGGCTGAAATTAAAGGAGATTTTTCACATTGATTTCATTTGGTTTTGCCATGTTTCCTATATGATTTTTTTTAAAGTAATTTGACTATTTCTAGTAATCTTATAAACATTGTTTAAATTATATATAATGCTTTGATTCTATAGTAAGCAAAAAACCACTTGGCTCATCTGCACAGCAGAAAGCCACGTTTGCATCACCTTTCAGAAGGCTGCTAAAACAACCAGAGGGCAGGGAGTTAAAAGGCCCATGGCTCTGAAAATGAAATGCCATCAAATGCCATCACACGTGGGCCGGAGGCTGGGTGAGTCAGCCTGAGGTGGCAGATCAAGACCGGAAAATCGGAAAATAGCTCAGGAATGTGAGTGTGATGGGGCCGTGCCTCATTCCCGCAGCCGGGAGGATCATCCCGGGCTGTGCTTCAGTGCTCACAGCCCTTTCCAAGCCCCACGGTAGCCCCAAGCCGGAGGGATGGCTATAGGACATATATATAACATGCACAGGACACATTAATGTCAGGCATGTGACTTACCTGCACAGCCATGTGCATGAGGATACCAACATGCTTAAACATTTTTTATAGCAATAATTTACACTGACACAGTTGCATGGCATTTTCTAAGAGTTGGAGTCAACCATTTGGGGCATTTTTTACATTGGCCTTTTAGAAAGTTCTATTTGAATTCAAGAAACATTATTGCAGCTGCTGATTTACTCCATCCTAATCACTTTCATTTCAGAGCAGGCTGGATAGTTCTGTGTTCCTTAAGACAATTTGTTTCAGTTTTGTAAGGCCCTGATCCCAGGAGGCCCCCAGGCAGGTGAGTAAAATGCTCAATGCTCTCCAGGAAGGATTGACTGGAATCATGGTGGAGTTACATACGCTTTCCACAGGAATTAGGTGTCTAACTGCAATTTATGCCTTTCCAAATCTCTCAGGGACCATAAAATCACCCCCCGCCTTTTTCTTTTTTTAATTATAATAAAGGATCAGACTTTTAACAGAAGATGACCCTGCAAGAAGAAAGAACTATTGTATAGAAACCTACATCTTGATCTACCATTTCTTTTCCTTTGTGGGTGCCAACACAGTAGAGCTGGGACAAGCTGAGACAAGTGAGTAATGCCAACTGGCACTCAGTTTACTGCTGATGTCTGAGCGCCTTAATAGAGAAATATAAAGATATAAACAATACATAAGGAAACCAAAATAATAAACAAGCAAAGAAAAATGATAAAATCAATGGCCCTCTATCATACAAATTAAATGCATTATCTAAGACATTGTAAAACACACAGCTCATTTCTGTCAACATTAGTGTTTCCAAACAGCTGAAGGGTCATTGTGGTTACAGCATCCCAGATTAGACAGCAGCTCCAGCTTGTGCAAGTCTCTGTGCTGCAGGCACTAATTACTACCTCTTGTCTTTATCAGAGATGCAACCCAACTTCTGCCATTTCAGCAGGATATGATTTTTTTTTTCAAGAAATCATTTTCTCATTGGAGGGTTGCATCAAAATGTTAATTCTGTTCCGTGATACAGAAGTCCTGACAAAGGAACTTAGAACTGTGTTGCAAGAGGAAGATTTACCAACAAAGGGAACACAGTAGATGCAATGTTATTAAGAAGGTCTTGAATTAAGATCACCTCTAGGTTCCCGTTCACTCTCCTGGCTTAGGCAGTGATGGTTGCAAGGCCAGCTCGAATAAGACAGAGGAATCAAACTTATTCCTTCCTCCTGAATGTCTTTGGCAGGAGACTGCATGAATATGCACCTCCTTTTCCCTCAAAAAGTGAAATTACTAACAAATCTTTCAATCAGGCTAGAAAAATGAATGTCTTCGCGCTCGTAAGATCCTCTGCCAGATCATATTGTAACAAAGAATGTGCACTAGACTCGTCCTAGATTTTTGTAGTCCCAGCTTCAGTGGAATTACCTCTGTTTGATAGCAAAACCGAATCATAAAGTGATTACTGCTGAGCTTTATTGCTCAAGAGCTGTGTCCTGCAAACACTTACTGCCAGACATGATCCTGAGTACAAGGTTTATTCCTCTCTGCAAACTGGGGCAGTTCCAGAAGTTTTAATGGACTCAGCGTTATATCTTTTTAGACCATTGCTTTCCAGTACTATGAAATGTATTTTGATGGCTTAGAACTCAGATCAGGAACAGCCAGAGCTGTTTCTTCTCTCTCTAAATAAACTGGAGTCTTCGATTTAATCAAAGCTAAGGCTACCTTTTCTTGTTTCCAATTCATATCTTTTCCAAAGTCATTTCCCTAGAAAAGGGCAGAGAAGGTAAAACAAAAGGAGCTATTCTGCAAATAAAAGAAAGTAAGTCATGAAATAGCTGAAAGTCCTCCTCTCTCATGTGAAATAAGTTGGTATTAATATTGAACAAATGTAATATCCAATATTTACTTGCTTCATTCAGGTAACTGCTATATCTGAGTACACTTTATATATCAGTAATTAGCACAACTACAGATTGTGGAATGGGTGTAACTTGGGATGAAAATTTTTAAAAATATTTTTTAAAATCTTTTTTTTTTTTTAAACAGAAGACTTTTCCTTGAAAAAACCCATGTGAATTGATCTGTTTTTGCAGAAAAAAAATACCATTAGAAAGCTATTCTGATATAAAGTGTTGATAAATCAAAACCTGCAAAAGTCCTAATTAAGATGGCCAGAGCTGCATCAGAGGGATTTTGATAGAGATGCCATTTACATATTAGTCACTGTCTAGCTAAACTGCATATAGAGCTTTCAACTTAATCTCCACCCATCTGATCTGCCCCAGCTTTTGAATTTTGTCCCTGCTTTTGTACACCAGCAATAGGAAACAAGGAGCCTGGTTGGTATCTCATTGATTTCATCTGTTCCATACAAAATTCTACCAACAGTAATTGCAGCCTTCAAAGTTGCAATCGATTATAGCTAAGATTATATCTATAATACACATAATTATATACATAATTATGTAATAATTATAAATAAAATAAACTGATTGTAACTAGTTCAGCTCAGGCCGAAATAATGACTTTTTGGTAAGAAAATTGGAAAATATTCCATAACATTTCCCACACATCTTGCTCCCAGATTTTAGTCAGAAAACCTATTTTAAAAAGACAAGAGAGTGTCTGGGAGGGTCACAGATATTTTGCAGACTGTTTTAACTAGTTAGTTCTGCTCCCTGATGGCTATACCTTTATTTTGTGCTTTGAAAACAAGGTTTTTCTCTGCTGAACAGAAAATGCTTGTTCTGTAATGCCAGTTGGTAGAGGACCAAGCACATTGTCAGAAACATGAAAAAGGGCAATTCAGCTCTTGATAAGGGGAGTCCGACAGCCCTGGCACTGCTGCCAATGGGGGAAAGGATTTCCCTTCATTCAGATGTTATCTGGGTCATCACTGTGACAAGTTTCAGGGTTCCCTGTTTATGTGAGACCTTGAGCAAGCACCTTCCTCCACGAATGGATACAAACCCGAGAAACATAAATCTGTAGCAAATGCTTTGGAATTATATTCATTGCTTATTCTTCATCATCTTGGGGCCATACCCTTTCTCCCTTTCCTCCTTCCATCTGGAATAACAGGAATTTAAGACAACTATCACCGTAGGATGAATTCTTATGGCAGGAGTCCTAAGCAACCAGGTTCTCTGGAAGCCCCTGAGGTCTGAGAAGCTGCTTCAGCGCATATTGCACCTCCACCCAGGGTGAAGAATAATAATCCTACAGCAATATGCTACTAAACATTCATCATGGAAGACAAAAAAAGAATAAAACCACATATGGATCCTACCCTTATATCACAGCAAGGCTCCTCTGCAGTAAAACAGCCTTTCAGGAAGAATGATAGTATTCATAAACCAAGGTGTTGAACAGCAGTCATAGGAAAAATTCTTGCCATATAGAAGAACTGGTGAGAACACATTTATTGTCCACTTCTCTTAGCAGCTTATACTAAGCTGACGTGGTAGCAATGCAAGGAGAAGGCAGACAACAATAGGTAAATGTGGGATATTTTATCTCGTCTAAAGGATTAGAGAGCAGGGAGCAGCACCACTCTCTTTTCTCTAGGGAATACGTAGAATTGGCTGCATAAGAAATACCTAGAGTAGGCAAAAAATTCTTAAGAGTATAGTAGCAAACATGTTCTACCTACAACAGTGGCAGAGAGGAGAGTGTGACAGCAGTGCATCAACTGAGAGAGAAGTGACAAAAATAAACCTAACTTTGAAACATAGTCAACAGAACAACAAATTATTTCATTCTGTGTCCCCTTCTTTGCCTTCAAAACCAATGGGGAAAAATATGCAGAAGGGACTATCAAAAATAAACAAACAAAAATGCCACCAATATTGTTATCTACTTTTTTTAAAGCCTGTGTTTCTTTGCCAGGGGAATTCTTGGTCTTGCAGGCAGTATCATCTGGAATAACTCTTCAGCATAGGGGCCCAGATGGAGATGTATGCCTAGATCACATCAATTTCATCTATATTACCCCTTGTAACACTATAGGGGCAAGGGTTTTTTTCATAATATATACTTGGCACTTGTTTAAGCAGCAGTTTTGCTATTGCCAGATGTTGGTGACCTGCGAAGCCCCATGAGATGGGAATTTTATATTTCACTTAGATGTAAGCTGAGGCATAAAACAGTCCTGTGCTTTAGACTGCGGTCATTAGCAGGCAGGGGAGGTGAATCCAGGCCTCTTAACTCATGCTTTTGTGTTACTTGCTAGAAATTTTGCCAGGAACAGGGCTATGGAGAAGGAGAAGCAAGGGGAATGTGGGGAAGTGCAGCCTGCCTGCAAAGCTGGTAACAAAGATGGATTTCCATAATGTTCAGCACTGGCCCAAGTCTGTTAAGCAGATGAGAGTGTTACTGACTCCAGCATAACAACATTTGGACCAGTGCTGAGTGCTTTTGAAAATGCTGCTTTGACATTTTAGGCCTGAAACCAGACATTTTCCCTGACATTATGAAACACAGCAAGGTAATATTACAAATAAGTGTAAAAAATAAATCCAACTTGGAAAACATAAATGACCTTTCAAAGCCTGAAATCATGTAATAATAACTGGCCTGACCCATTGCTGAGGTTTTATTGTTTGAGCTTCACTCATGTTTTTCCCTTTTTCCCTTGGATAAAGCCAACAGTTAGGGACTAAAGTCCCAGAACAAGTGCATGCCTGTTTACCAACATAATGAAAAATGTCTTGAAATAATTCCAAATATCTGGTCTCCTGGGGCAGGGGGGAAGCAGGAATCACAGAAAAAGGAAAAAGAGGAGCCCTCTCTCCCTGCGTACTCCAGGGTGTGCCGATATTGTTTGCTTCACACAGCCCATTTCTAATGAATCCAATAATCAGCTGGAACTTGAAACTGCTCTGCCATCTCTCCCTGTTCTTTCAGTTCCAGGAAAACTGAAGCAAATGATATTTTTCTTGCTCAGCATTAAAAAAGCCATAATAATACTAACGTTTACATCTGTTTCCAAAACCATTCTTGAGCTTCAGTCAAAACAGAGATGAAATTTAATGCACGCTGAAGTTGAGCTTTTCGGGAAACCAAACTGTTTACTTGGTTAGTTGTTCAAATCTTTTCTTCTGAGAGCTTTTCTATCCCCCAAACCGGTATTACTTTATCCAAGTCATTAAAGCAGCACCTACTCAGATGAAGTTGTTTTGGTGTTGGGAGATTTGCACTAGCAGAGCATTTTTACAGCACTCCCTCTGCACCCATGTTAGGAGTTGTTCTATCTAAGTCTGTCCTTACAGAGCCACACACAAAGGTTTTGTTACATTTCTGCTAAAACTGCATGGATCAGGGCTTGGCTCCTTGCGAGGAGACAATGACAAAGTTCTCATCTGAATGAGACATAAATAATACTTATTTTGCCAGCTGCTTCATTATGAAGAGGCCCCTAGGTCGGTGTGGGGACTACACTAGGGTGGCCAGTGTTTTCTGCAGTGACAGGTTCCTCGGTGGTGTTTTCACTGAATTAAAATCTAACCTAGAACTTGCATTTGTCGGGATTTCATACACTTGAAAACTCCTCCCCTGCAGTCATTTTTGCTTGATACTGGCAACAGATTGAAAAGTTAAAGGACGAGGATCGACACTGACAGGCAGAAAGGTAGACAGGCAGACAGCCTCATTTCCTCAGGAAACAGGACTAAAAAATGGACAAACTCCTTAGAGGTTTTGACAGCAATGACTTTCGATACGGTAGCACAGAGCTACCTTTAATTGGATGCTGTTGGATTATGCTCTGGTTTTCCTTTTGTCTTGACCTGCATGCACATCGAGTAAATGGAGCCATCTGCCAAAGAGATGGCTCCTGGACTAGAGAAATGCACCTTTCCCTGGGGAGAGCAAAATAGGCCAGCAATTCAGCTGGGCTTTCTGCAAATGAAATTATTATTCAGATTTCCATGCTCCAAGAGCAAGGGATCTGTATCTAACTGCATCCTCTGGCAGGATATGTCGCTAAGTCACAAAAACATCCTGGGTGAGAACCATGCGTAGCTTTTATAGAGCACTGAAGGTGACATTTTCAGATAAAAGTTTGTCTGTCCCTTTCCAGCCCACAACTGTTCTCTATTCACTGAATGCACTTCTCACCTTAGCAGCTAAATCGTTTGCATTGGATCCTCAGTCAAAGCAGAGATGCTAAAAGCCCTTAGCTGTAGGCAACAGAACTCTACATTGACACTAGTTTGAACTCTAGATGATTTTTTTTTCCTAAACCATATAAACACTTGGGATTTTTTTTTTTTTAACATTTTTACTAAATCATTTTGACAAAAAGCCCTGCAAGCAGGAAAGTTTTGATTTCTCTAACCAATATCTTTAATGAAGAGGGTTTATATTTCCAATGAAAGGCACTTTTTTAGCAAAATATAAAGTGTTTTCCTAGAAAATGTCTTTCTCAGTTAAAAGTTTCTTGCAAAAATGTTTTTTCTATCATCTCTACTAGTATCCGTGGTCTGGCATTTTGGCAAAGGCGTAGGAGGAATGCGGCTGCTAAAGGTCTCCAGTCATTCTTTTCACAACCTAGAAGGCTCGTAGAAAGAGGCAAAACTCATCCCAATGGAACTGGGAGAGGGGGCTGTTGCAAATCCAACAGACCTTTCCCGTGCAGCTCTGTGCCGAGAGCAGAGCCAAGGCCAGTGCCCCACAGCAAATCTACACCTACGGGCATGGACACCAGCCAGAGCAGTAGACCTCGCTTCCTAACAGTTTAATCCCTCAGGGGAACCACCTCAAAATAACACATTGAATCAAGGTTCAGATTCTCCTTTTATGTCTATACGCCTAACCCCTTTTTTCCACTTAAATAGGCTATTCTTCAGTTTATTAGATAAAAAGTAAAGCAAGCAAAACTTTCCCAGGGAAACATCCCCTTATCTTAACGAGCACAGTTTTCCCCTCCAATTATGTGACACTGTGGGAGGCACTGGCAAAGCCCTAGCAGAGGAAAGCAAAGATACCCATGCAGTAGAAGACCCTTTGCAGAATTCCCTGCACGACACGTTATGCCCACAGCCTGGCTCACGCACGCCCAAGTCTGTCTTTTAAGAATACTCTGTCCTCGATGAGTGTTACTGATGCAAACCACAGGGACTGTCTGGGAACCATCTCTCTTAACAACAACCTTTCCAGATTTCTGCAGGGAGCACCTGGGATATTAGCCCAGCTCCCTTCTTGGATGGGCTCTCTGCCCACTTGCATGGGAGGTTCATGCCTAGGACAAGAAGCCAGAGCTGGAGGTGTCTGCATCATTTATCATCCCTGGCTTTCACCATCTACTTCAAGCAGCTGGGTAAATTCTCCAGGATGGAGACATACAGATGATGTAGCCTTATCAAAGCACAAGCAAAAGCTTAATTACCTGGGTTTGGAATCCAGAATCATAAAGGCTTAAATTAAGATGCTACTATAAATCAGTTCTGTTCAGCAAGTACAAAGGGCTGTGAGAACATCAAATCAAATTAAACTTAGATTATATCGATGTAAGTTGAATTTACTGAGAGTAGATTAAAAATAAACTTCTGTTAAACCACAGCACCAGTGGGTTCCTCAAAACTGATTTTATTAAATCTGGTTGCAGAACAATTTCATTTATAGTAGTGACATATGATGTGTAGAAAAAATATCTGTTGTGAACCTCACAAACAGCTCATAGAAGGCTCACACTGTGGCTGTCAAACCAATTATTTTTGACAATGTGTTCAGACAGGCTTCACATCCTGTATTTTGATTTCAGCCCAGATTAGAAAAGGACCACTTATAAGATTTTGGGTTTGGAGGCTCCCAGACCAAATCCAATAGTTTTCCATTGACTCTAAGAGATTTCTGGAAATTCTGATTTATAATGTGTTCCAAGATTCCACAGGCATTCCAATAAATAAAAGAAATTGACTGTGACAGTAAAAGCAAGTAAATAAAGACAGTAAAGCAAGCAGTGCTTTGCAACACAGGAGCAAAGCAAGGACATGTTGGCCTTGAAGAAAGAGTCTAAAGCAGAAGGAGATCCGAGTCCCCAAACCACTATTTCAGAAGCGAGGGAATGGACCAGCTCCATGCTCCTACCTGCCCTCCGAGCAGGGTAATGGGATGCTCAGGGGAAGTGTATGGGAAACTATAGCAAGAACACCAGAAAACAAACCATTCAGGCAGAAGAGTCGGAAAATGTAACTAACATAAATATTCAAAGTTTCTTGAACGTAAGAAGCTTTTTCTTGTTCGAGTCGGCCAAGTAGCTCGTGGTGTGTGATAAAAGCAAAGTTAGACAATTATTTTCCTCTGTTCTGCAATCTGTGCAAAGGCATGTGGGGAAACGTCATGTCTGGTTGCAAATATCATGCTGTAAGGTCTGGAAAGCCACATTCTTAGAGCCCAGACAGACATGAATTGACATGCACTAGCCATCCCTGGTGCAAGTGTCAGATTCAGAGAACCTTTCTCTTCAGATAATCATTCCAGTTTTCCATGCACATGCACAAACCAGGTTTTAATCTTTAACAAGACAATAAGCAATTTCCATTCCATGAAGACAGATTTTTTTTCTGTTTATGGCTACTAGGCTGGAAGGGCAATTAAGTCAGTAATAATTTTCTTAAAAAGTATTTCAGGAATTGGGTTCTTTGAAGCACATATCAGGGCCTTAGGTTTTCATGACCAGGAAACCCCCCAAAATGTTTATCATAAAATCAGTGTACAATAATATTGTTAAGTTTTACAAGAACAACATACTAAGAGGCAGGAGTTACTTACGTGAGAGTGCTGATATCTGGTCTGGAAAATCTTGTTTGTTGAATATGTTTTTAGTTTGAGCTGAGTTGTCAGAGTTCATTTCTCATCCATCCAGACTAATGGTCCAGTCCTCTAGGGAAGAAGAAAAAGGGAGACAGAAAAAGATGAATACTCCATCATTTGACATAGGGTAGTAAAATTTGAATTAAGCATAATAAGAATTAATCCCAGGTTTCTGAGATATTTGTATTATCTGAAATATTTGTAAAGTTAAATTTAGATGCTAGCATTTTTGGCTAAGAAATCTCCAATTAGTTTGATTTTCCCATTCACCAGATCTGTATGCATTCTCTCCAAGACAATCTTATCTTTCTAACCATTCCCAGTGTATCTGATTTTACATTTGCATGGTATTAACCAGGTAATTATCTTACATATTCTAGTTTCTGTGAACTAATAAAAGGTTTGCTTCCTACTAACGCACCCACTCAGAAGCTGTGTCTTCTCATGTTTTGCTTGATAAAGCACATGTGGTCCTTTCAAACAGCCTGATTTGACATCTCGAATAGATTAAAAGTCATATCAGAAAGCTATCTGTTGAGTGACAACATAAGTACTTATTTAATAAGTATATTAAATACATATGCATGGTTATATACTGTACATGCATGGTTTTAAATATATACCCCAGTTAACTGCCATATGGATATGTTGTTGTGGAAAAAAATATTTATGAAATGTTTTTTCAAAATGTTTAATCTACAGCAGATGCGCCTTGCATTCATCTGTTTGGCTTGGCATTCACTACAGGGAGATCTTATTAATCATACAGACCTCCTGCAGTAGAGGAAACAGAGGCTATTATAAGATTCATCTGTTTATGACTAAACACAGAAAAGGATCTTCATCAAATGAGAGATCCCGCTCTGAAATGTAGAGGGTTGGAGTAGCTGCTTTTCATCTCCCAGCACTGCCCACTTATCCTTCCTCCTTATTGCAATCACAACGTGAGAGAGGCCGAATATTGGGGGAAAAAGGGGGAACAGAGAAGTAGCCACTAGATGGACCTGAAGACGACTTCATTTGCACACTTTCCCCTCTAAGATTGTGGAAATTTTGCCCCGACACGCTTTTGTTCATGAGTGTCTGTTAAACAGCAATCACTGCTCCACTGCACTGTGATTTTGGGGAAATACATAAAAGGGTTATGAAAAGGGCTTCAAAGTGCAATCTCACTCTCCGAATCGCCAGTGCACATTTATCTGAGCCCAGCTTCACAGGGGAAGTCCGTGCCAATGTTAACAAAATGCCCCCAACTCATTGCTTTATTGCTTCCCATACTTACATCACTCTCCAGCCTGACATTTTCCCTGTCCTGACAACGGCAGCAGCTGGAGCAGATCCTCTGTACTGAGCAGGGAAGGAGCAGAGAAAGCCACCGAGAGGCAGGGAGGAGAAGGGGGTTCTAGTGAGCAAAAATGTCAACCATCCTCAGCACATCAGCCCCGTGGAACCAAACAGGAGGCAGCAGAATCCAGGCGTTCAAAAGGTCTAGCCTGAAACAAAGGAAAACATCATAAGCCCCCTCTCTACCTGCCATAAATCATAAATAAATCCTGGTCCTAACGACGAAGGACACGTTCACATTCCCTTTTCATTTCTTTTTACCATTACTGTTTTGCAGACACATTATTAGAATTAAGTATCTCATTTGCAATAAATCATGTATTTGACAAATTTCTCCTTGTCCTGTTTCCAAAATGTGCACTGACAGATCCCCATTCCCAGCTGGGGTTGACAGGGCATTCGAAGGCCAAGGGTTTCCAGGCTCAGAAACACATGAACATCTGGGAAGTTGTTTTCCCTACAGACAATTTCATCCCAAAGACTGAAGTAACATGCTTTTGTAGGAAAAAAACTTACATATTTCATTTCCAACAACAGCCTCCAAGTCAGTAGATGAATTATGGTTGCCTTTGTATCTTTTCTTTTTTAGTATGATCAACTTCCTCCATTTTTTAAACAAAATGACATTTTGTTGCAACATTTTTACTCATCACAGAGGTTGTAATCGATTTGATTTCTACCTGAGGAATAGCTAGTGCCATCAGGAACTGACCCAGCAGAACTGATGTCTCCAGATCTCAGCATTCCAACCTGACAGAAGTATTTGCAAATTCTATTTTCTCCTTAATTTCTAGTTTAGGATTTCTTGCTCTGTTCTGACAACCAGCCATGGAAGTCACATGCAATGAGTTTTGTTTCCTGGATAAAAACGTGGCAATTAGACTCCACATACTTAAGTATATATTTAAAGCAGAACATATTTAAGTAATGCCCTCCCTATCTCCAACTCACACCACATCTGCATTAAAAGACAGATAATATACATTTATGTCTATTTTATACATAAAGAATTTTAAATAGAAAAGGACCCACGGAGGCAGCTGTGGGAGGGGAAAATGGATGTGAAAGATGGAGCGAAAAATTCTTCAAAGGGAGAAGTAAGGAAAAATTTTTAAATTCAGACCACAACATTATCCAGCAAACATCCTCACATACATCCTTTTTGCAATGCAAGTGCTGCAGGAGTAATTCACCAATGACAGAAGCCAAATAGCATTTTGAATTCCCTTCTGGTTTCTACAGGGTAAATCTGCATTCTCATCTACAAGAAGGACCTCAGTTATGATACAGTTGCTTTCTGCTGCAAGAAATACGTGCAAGGCACTAAGGCTGCACCAAATGTGTCCTGCATATCTTGTAGTTTCGCATCTCTCTTCTTGCTTGCCATTTCTACTGCCTCACTAGTTAAAATAATTCTGTTCTTATGCAAGGCACTGCAGAGAGCCCAGGTACGTTTGGAAGCATAGTATGCACTTTCAGTCCAATTACCTAAAAATATTAATGCCTTGTAGTTCATAGCTGGTTTTAAACATTTGAGAAAGACATTTCCCTAAGGATGGCTAAATCCTAAAACCATATTTAGAGCCCTTGTGATCCTTTCCTAATTTATCTACATACATATATACTATATATAAATATATATACACACACACATACACTATATATATACAGTTATATAATATATACACACATATACATATAGAGAGAGTATATATATACACTCACACTCTATATATGCACCATATGCAGCATTTAATGCTCCATTTTGAACGGTAGGAAGCAAATCAGCACGCTTCAGCTCTGTTTTTCATGGTTCAGACATGTCTGAAATATAATGAGAGCAGGGATTTGTCTGCCCTGATTTAATTACTACAATCCAGATAACTCTGTCAATCAATTTTTCTCCTTGTGACTCCTGGCAGGGTGAAAAATGCCTTCATTATGAGGACTGATCGTTAGTGGATGCGAAGTTGAGAAGATGATGAAGACGAGTTGTTGGCTCTGGCAGAGGATTGACCCATCAGTGTCATTAAGTGAACTCCGGCAAGTCCAGCAATTCCCACGGGGCAAATCAGCGGATTCCTCCGGAGCGAAGGTCTGCGGCTGCCTACACCAAAGCGCTTCCCAACCTACACGTGCAGCTCGCAGTCATCTGAGGGGTAACAAAACAATTACATAGCCAAGAACTGACTCGTCCTTCCTCCTTCTTTAAGGAAGCAACTCTTAAGGCATCGTATTTTACATTCCCTTCCACACAACAGTTTGAGCTCAGTTACAGCCACTGTCCTTTCAACTCCAGATAACAAGAGTGAAGCTCAGAGCTGCATCAGCCTCCCCAAGCCCAAATACCCTTTATTAACAAAGAAATTTGCAGATCTAAATCCCTTTCCTCCTAAATGCTGAAGGACAAGTCTGAGTCACTCCAAGCACTCTGGTGGGGTTTTATTTTTATCAGTGTTTATCATCCAGCAGTAAAAACACAGAGTAAAAGCTCAAGAGCACCTCTCCACACAACCACCTCAGTTACAAGCAATTTAATGACAAATGAGCATTATCTGCTCCATGTTTTTTTCTAAATTATGCTTTTAATTGAAAAAGGTAATTTCATATAATTGACTAATTAATCATAAAGAAAATAAAAATGGCCACAATGAGCAACATATTGAAGATCTACAATTAGCATGGAAAAAATCTGCTCGAAGCAAAACTTGCTAGAGAAGCCAGTGGCTCAACCAGCCAATTCTGGTGGCCAAAGAGGCACTGAGGGCTGCAGGCTACAGGCACTGCTGCTTTAGCCCAGTTTCATCAGCTCTCTCTGTAGCTGTATCCCCCAGTTCAGCTCCAAAACTGGTCAACTCCACAGCAGCACCTGCCTGGTGAGAGCTCTCACTCTCAAACACACTGGGACACCAGAGCAATATTAACGGAGCAGGTTTAATCCCAAGGATTTTGATTGCCAGCACAGACTCCAAACTCCAGTAGCAAAGGGAATCTAATCATGCAGGCAAGGGAACTGCAAGCATGTGAGCAAGATTTGGCAGGAACGGGTACAAAAAGGAGCACAGCTCTATGGATTTTGGTTAGTGAAGTGATTGAATTAGGCCTTGAAACTGAGCAAGAAAGGAAGAGGTTATTTTGATGGGAAGGGTGCTCACTGAGCTAATTGATTCAGCAGTGAGCCTGTTTGGAGCAGCTTTTTAGTGCTATGAGTCAGACAACCTCAGCATTAACTTTGCTAAATTGTTGGACCTTTTCCTGTAGCTTACCAAATCCCTGAAGTATTTTTCCAGCTTGGTGCCTCAGATATGTTTAACCACTGCAGGGTGTCGCGGGCACCTTGTCACGACACTGACATGTTCTAGGTGCTCTCGCCTTCCCACCCACAGCTCCTGCTCAGCACAGCCTGGGGCTCTCTACAGCGATGGTTCCTGGACGGTCGCTTTTTAGAAGAAATTGAGCTGGTTTTAGAAGAAATTGAGTCTAGAGGCACAGTCTAGTTGGCCAAATTACTGACAGCATTCACTGAAATGCCATTAAGAGCGCCCACTGGGGCATCTAGGGTCTCAGTGTCAAGCCATATTTTAAGGAAGAAGCTCTTGCCCAAATATATGTCAATGAATAAGAAAAGCACAGGGAGACAGAGAACCAGGACATACACAAGTGACAGTTAAATTTTCGTTTTCTCATTTTGCTTAATTCTTGACCACGACTGGCATGGGGCTTTCCATAGCAGCACTGAATTAGCACTGTGCTCTGTAGGCTCCCCCCAGTAAACCCTTTCAAAGGGGAATTCTCCTGACCACTCCTTCAGCATAATAAGGCAGGGTGGAAAATGCCTTTGAAACATCAAATTTCCCTCTACTTACAGCCTCCCTTAACTCATTCAAGTTCTGAACCATTTTTTTTTTTCTCAAAACATTCCAAACAGCCAAACTTTGGCTGAAGTCGAGCATGAAAAGCATTGTCCCAAATGCAAGTGCTCTTTTTTTTCCCCCCACCTCAGAAAGTGGAAAAAAAAGTAAAGGTCCTCCCCTAAGTAAGCCTGACTTTGGCCTCATGGTCTATATTACTTCCCACTCATTACTCTGCATCTTTCTATAAATGAAGTATTAGAGAAAAACTAATCAGGGAGAGAAATGAAAAGCAGTGAATGGAGCTGCTCCCAACCCTCAGCTGTCCTGTGATTCTTAGGCCTATGCAAAATAGGCTGGGTTCTGCCAAGACTCCAGTTCCATGGAAATGACCCCAGCTCTCTAGCGAGGTTGGCGATAAAGGCAGTGTTTTGGAGCAGCATCCCAAGGGGCTCGGACAACACGTAGTTTAGAAGAGTGTTGGAATGATCAGAGAAGAAGTGGCAACAATCTGGGAGAGGTGTTGGGTTTGGGGAATGCCTGAAAGAAAGAAAAACACCTTAATCTGGCTTCAGTCAGGACAGCAGGCGCCTTCCCGGTCTGTGCCTGGCAAAGCGGCTCGTGCGCCCAGATCTGTGGCTGCAACTTGAGATGTTTGCAAGCTGGTCCCGAAATCACCCGCGGACTGGAAGCAGCAGAACTGAGAGACCTAAGAGGTTCTGAAAGCAAACCAATAATTTTCAGTAATCATGAAAAGTAAATATAATTCAATACATTTACATCAAACAAGTCAACCCAGACAAGCCAATGCGGCCCAGCCATTGTGCCCCAAATGTAGTATTATACTTCAGGAAGCACTTTACAAGTTTCCTTCAATTGTGATGATGGGTCAGATTCGCCCCGGTGTCATTCCAGCCGCAGAGGGGCTGGAGGTGGCCCTTTTCTGCAGGCACAAAGCCAGGACCTGCTCCGCAGTGGGATTCTGATAAATGCTGCCATCTGCAAAGTGTTACATGCCGTGAGGGCAGACGGAGAAGAAAAAGCCTTTCAATCCAGAGCACACCAACTTAAAATAAACATCTTTAAATGTAGCTGTTCGTTCAATGGTATTAAAGAACAGGCAAAAATAAACCTATGAAAAGAGAAGCTTTCTAAATTTTTTTTTTTTTTTTTTTTTTTTTTTTTGAGTGACCAAAATGAAAC
>JAVCKT010019913.1:9495-22250 GCA_032273925.1 Rhynchotus rufescens | reverse complement strand
ATGTGTTCAGTCAAATACTCCTAAAAGAGAAGGACACAAAGACAGCAGTATTTTTCATTCTGCAAGTTGTTCTTCCTATGCAGTTAAAGAAGAAAAAAAGGCACTTACCCCTCTTCTCCCAAAGCACACGCGGAGGTTTATGCTCTCTTAAAGGAAAGAATTTCAAAGAACGTCAGCACATCTGGTAATCGCTTTTCATACACTTAAGGACACGAACTGTAACTTTTAAGTGTTATTTAAATAAAAGCCCATCCTCCCCTCACCAGTAACTGGCTTTCAAGTTACTGTTTTACTTAAGATGAACATTACAACATTCTGTATTAATTTATAAATAATAATTAAAGTGCTAAGCACGTATACACAGAGTAAGACATTCCTAAGTCACCATAAATGAGAAGCAAACTCCAAAAAACTTGGAGTGCAAGAGATGCGTTTTATTGTATGCCCGTTACGATGAGTAACACATTTAGAAATAATAATCCCACATAACAGTGACAATCTTATTTTACAGCGTGTACATCATTTTTTACAGCCACATAAAACACGTATTTTTCTAAGAGATTTCCCAAATTTAACTTTCCGAAGATTAGAAATATAAAAAAAATTTATTCTCAAGGAACTGATTCTCATCTGGTGCAAAAACAAAATATGAACATTATCTGAAACACAAAGCCACAATATAGCATGAAGTTACAATTTATCATGTGAACAGCTGTGTGCAAACATGAAGCAACTAAAAAGAGTAAAAAATACACATTATATGCATAACATTTATGAACAGGTTTTTCATTAAATAGCCCTAGACCAGCTTGTTATATTAAGCGCCATTTGATTTGCAGCATGCTAACACAAAGCTTTGTTTAAGGGATGCATATTTTAAATGTATACACTGTAAACTGAAGATCCACCTCCAAACTCTAGTGGCAGCATATTTTCCTGGTTAAATACTGCATATATACTCTCTTACAGATTGAAAATGCATGTTTATAGTATGGAATAGGTTTTTAAAGAATTGATTAAAAGGTGCAATTTTATATCTATACTGAAAATTTCATATTAGGAGGTAGGACAATAATAGTCATACCTGTTACCAACACTGCCCTAACGAACTTCTACGTATTTTGAATTTTTAATTCAAAAATCTATTATCTTCTTTGACTTTGTTCCTAATATTCTTTTTAAAGAGCATCTTAAAATAGCAAGAAAAAAATGTGTTGAGTCACAACACTATGAGCTGCATCCATTCTTTTCTTAAAAAAAAGACAGATTCAAAGTTAATTTTGTCATATGTGCCGTACTGAACAACATTCAACTGCAGTTTCAGATAAAAAAGGGAAATTATATACATACATATCTTTAACCCTAGCACCAGAACACCACCTCTGAGCTCATAACATAATGCTATATTTTAAACACCATATCCTGCAATAAAATAGTTTAGCAGCTTTGAAAACCATTTAAAAAAGGACTCATCAAACCTAAACTAATAAAGGAAACAAAAAGTTTCCCAATGAAATGTCAAAAAAAAAAAAAAAAAAGGGAAAAAAACCCTGGAAAATAAAAAAGGACAAACCCCAAATTCGACCAGTTCTGGAATACAGTTTCCAGGCACAATTTAAAAATGTTATGACCAAGTGAGAGACTAATATTCTTCCTCTTTCAAAACTGCACGAGAAGGTAGACCTGGTTACCTGAGCAAATAATTTGCAGGTAACCCCAGCAGGGATCTGAACTGTTTTCATATCGGAGACAAGTGCTATCACTGACAACATGGGTAACACAATCACCTTTGTTTCGTCTTCCACAGCTTAACAACGTGTAATACTAGTTATCTGCAGACATTCAGCAATCTTTCTGCACTATTTCACACATTCATCCATCTTTCTGCATTCTGTAGTGCTCTTTTTCAGGTTCTGCTAAGCAACAATCATAGGGCTATGAGATCCCCTGTCAACCCTAATACTTTTAAGACTTCTGATACAAAGAATGTAAAGTTATGATTTAATATCAAGCTTTGAAACCAGGAGAAACAGTTCATGAGATTTTTTTTTCCCCAATTAGTGTATCACAGTTTCTAATCGCTTCCTTCCCGAGAGCGGGTGCTACAGTATGGCCTCTTTGTGGTGCCTCATTATGTGCTGGTTTTTCTCGGAGGGCCTACGGAACCCCTTTTTGCAATACTCACACCTGTGCGGATAGTCTTTCGTGTGGATGGATATTACGTGCCGCTTAAAGCCTGACGCATCCGTAGTGCTATATTCGCAATACTGGCACTGATAAACTTTTCTTCCACTGTGGGTCTTCATGTGCTTCTTAAGTTCAATTTGCTGCCTAAATCCTCTTTTACATCTTTTGCATTTAAAAGGCAGGTCCTTGGTGTGAACTGAGAGGATATGCCCGCTAAGTACAAAAGGATCGGACGTTTTAAAGTCACAGTGTCTACACTGATGTATCTTTTTACCTTTATGGGTTTCGCTATGCTTTTTGAGCTCAGATGGCCGGTGGAAGCCTTTTTCACACACCTCACATTTGTGGGGAAAATCCTTTGTGTGAACTGAGATAATGTGGCGCTTCAGGTCACTCGAGTTGGTGCTCTTATGGTCACAATGTGGACACTGGTGAGTCTTATGCCCCTGGAACAACTCTGTGTGCTCCTGCAGTTCCTTTTCGTCTGCAAACGCCTGGGGACAGTGCTCACATTTAAAGGGCAGATCGGTCCCGTGTTTGCTTTTGATGTGGGTTTTCAGATTGGACTGGTCAGCACACCTGAAGACACAGTGCTGACACTGGTATGGCTTTTCCCCCGTGTGGGTCCTCATATGCTTTTTCAGCTCTGAAGGATGCCGGAAGCCTTTCCCACACTCCACACACACGTGAGGGAAGTTCTTACTGTGCACGGCAAGGAGATGTCTATTGAGTAGTCCCTGCTCTGCGGTTTCATAGTCACAATATTTGCACTTGTGCAGTTTAGGCTCCTTGTCCCTCAGTATTAGCTTATTAGAACTTAAAGGGCTTGCTTCTCTGTATCTTCTCGTGTATTCTGTAAACTCATGGGTTTTATCGACTTTATTTATAAGTTTATGGCTTTCCAGATGATTGTGGAAACTTACTTTTTTGTTAGTTGTAAAGTCACAGTCTGTACACTGGTATTTCTTCTTAATCATATGATCTGGATGATTCTTCATATGTCTTTTCAAGAATCCTCTGGATTTAAATTTTTTCCCACATATGTGACAAGGGTAAACTGTTAAGGGCTGTCCATCAGGACCTATTATAACAGCTGTTTTTAAACAAACAAAAATACGTTATGAAGGAAAATTATTTACCAACTAAGAAATTATATCAGCCAACTGCTGTCCACATTCATGCACTTACACTTGCAGCAGGCAGAGAAGGGTTCAGTAGTTTAAAAACAACCCATCCACAGCACCAACAGCTTATATAGTGGTGTTTTAGACACTGCTCAGACAGATCAGTAATACCATATGTGCAGTGAATATATCCACAATTCTTTTTAATAGTTGGCAAAATTCAAATGAACTGCACCAGCCCTAGGCCTACTGACTACAGACTGTAAAAAATGCTGCATTCTCTAGGCACAGAACTGGAGAAGGGAAGGACACAGGAAATACGCAAATCACTTCAGTTTTTAAAATTCTGCATCAGTTTTAAAAAAGGAAAAGTAAATGAGTCAGTGCCATTCCGTGACAGATACGTGTAACCATACATTGTTTACCTGTTTGCCATTGCCTGGCCTCTCCTCTCCTCCTTTTCTTGGTTTTTTGTTTTAGCACTCTATTAGTGCTAATGCTATCACAAATCTGCAGGTATTGTGTTGCATTACCGTTTTTGTTTTCTAATCGTGTATCCAAGTTATTTCCTAGAAACAAAAATTAGACACCATAAAAACCTTAAGCAACTTCCCTCTTCAAGACTGGTGACTGGAATTGCACAGCAGCATAATCAACCTCTGTGCTTTTTTTTTTTTTTTTTTAATTGTCCATTCCTTTACAGTGAACTATAAAAAGACGACAGAGTGCCAATATAAAGCAACATCTGTCTCATATGTTGACAAAAGTCAAGAATAATTAATTAATTTAAATATATATTCCTTGTTTTCTTTTATCTCTGAGGACACTCATTTCTTATTATCTTTGTTTTTTCTCTCAGTAATTACACTGTCTCTGTTCTGACTACAAAATCATATAAAAATACTGGCAGATCTGCCCAGCTTCCCCACCAACTCTGAAGGCCTAGAATTGTTTTAACTGGACAACACTAGATAAAGTCCTTCAATATGTAGTCTACTTTTTTTTTTTGGCCTTTATTGATTAGAACTATTATATATAAACATATATTTTCAAAGGAAGTAAGTTACTTTTAACGCTACAAAACACAATCACATGTTCTCACCTGTCGTTTGACCATCTTCGTATCTTCTGGGTAGTCTTCTTTCATCTCCTGCAGAAAATAGTGTACTAGTTATTTATAAATTTAATTTTTTTTCTAACGATGACGGCTTTGAAAGTCTGAGAGAAGAGCCAACTAATAAATAACAGTCTAAAAAATAAACCAAGATGTGCAGTTCACATCAGCTCAAAACCTTGTCTTTATATGCCCCAGGAACTAAGAAGAAAAAATTACTTCTTCACACATAGCTACATCCATTAAAATTATTCTTGCATGCTTTCATTCTGACTAGCTTTCTTATTTCTGATAATTAAGGTAGCAAGGGTCAGAACAAAACCTGTTCAGCTTAAAGGATTAACAATATTAAAGGTTTGAACAATACAGAGGACACACTCAGGCTGAAGCGAAAGAAGAAATTAATGCTGGAATTCTGCCATGCTTCTTGCATTTTGCCTTATAGCAAATTAAGTGGTCTAAAAATATGTTTATACTGAAGAGTCTCACAGAAACACTAAGCACGTGCACGACAGGAGCCATCTCTGTCATCCACGGAGCAAATAAACGTTATTGACTATGTCAATGTTATTGACTCTGTCCTAACTCTCTCCAAAAGTACCAAACCATTCACTGACTACACACTTGGTTTCTGCGAGCTTTTAAGTGCAACTGCAGACACCAATCTAGAAATCAGAGTATCTGAACTGACAGTTCAACCCAGAAATCCAGACACCTGATGTTTCCAGAGCAGAACTAAGCAGGTAACGGGGCCTTTGCACTAATCTCCTGTTGAGTACTCATATATGAGCCAATACAAACTTCTAAGAAATAGACAAGTGATAATTTAAGAGAATATTCCTCATTTTCCGTTGAGAGTGTTTACTGCTGTGGGCCATGGCTCTGCAGTTCAAAACCATTTTGTAACTAGTATGCTCAGGAACACTGCACAAATGCAATTTACTTGCTCAGTTTGCTCTCTTAATTATAACATGAACTAGTGCTCATCTGATACCCTCCTCCTTAATACACATTTAATATTCTAAAACACTATGTATACAAAATAAAGAGGACATACAGAATTTTAATATACCCTATTAAGATGTTCCTACTACTTCAAGCATGACTGCAGAGAAAAAAAAAAAAAATCTGAAAAGGTAACAGGTTTACAACTTGCTATATAAACTGAAATTATTAGGAACATAGGTACATAGCCAATCTACTACTCTGTTTTTAAATTTATTTCTCCTTCTTCTTAGTTAATGTAGAATACTTGAAGATGCTCTCATTTTTGACAAATCTTCAATAGATACATAAAACACACACACTGTACAAAAAGCTTATGGATAAAAAGGTTACAAACTACACCAAAAATATATTTTCACATCACTTTATTGGCTTCCCTAACTGACCTGGGCAAGAGAGCAGATGGAGCTGTTACCAATTCCCCCAAATGTGACACTGGCACGTGCACAAGGATTCTGGAAGTTACATTGGGAAACAAATAACAAAAGCGATTTTCACAACTAAGCAGAAAGATTCCTACCGTAAGCAGCAGCCCAAGCAACAGGCACAAAAGTTTTATTCACGCCAGAGTCTTCAAGCTGTGTCTCTGGGAGGGATGTGGCTTCTTCTTCACCTACAATAACTTCCATATAAACTTCATCTGCTATTTCAGCACAGCCTGGATTAAAGGAGAACAACAACCTTTAATTTTACTCTGCTCATCTTAATTTTTCCTTCATTTAATTGGCTCTCATTCTGATGGATACCCGTTACAAATTACTTTCCTTCCTCTGGCATTTAGAGCCACCCCTTTCCTTAGGGGATCATTGTTTATTCAGACATTCCTTAAAGAGAGAAAACAAGTATCAATAAATATAAATACCAACATAAACACCAATATAAATTCAAATATGCAAACTTATAAATGTGTAATTGATGACATTTATTGGCCACTTTGCCAGAAAGCTGTTTAAACAAAGGCAATTCACAGTTGGAAAACAGAAAAATGAGAAATTTGACTAACCTCATTAACTTCATCCATGGACATGTTAAATTTAATATAAATAATGAAATGATTGCATACAGAATGCACAAAGTGCATATTATCCACATGACTTTAAAACTGTTATAGCCTGTCTTTATTTTTAGGGAAGATCAGTTTAGTTTTCTACTACTTCAGGCTGAAGAATCCTTCAGAAAAATTAAAAAAGTCCTTGAGAATGATGTTTATACTGCTGTATCAAATAGCATGAGAAACAAAAATGTTTCTTATTATGCTTACTAATATCTTCATCTTCCTGAGAAGAGTCCTTAACAGCCATGTAAACCATTTTTTCTCGCTGCATTCTACCAACGCCTCCTTGTTCAATTACTCCAGCTACAGAATGTCCATTGTGAAAGTCACTCTCTGTGACAATTTCTGTCCCGCCTTCAAAAGAAAAGAAATTAAAAATATAAGTCAATATGAACAAACCCACTGTTAAGATAAATATTATATTTATGTATTTTTTCTTATTTCCAACAAGGCTATTTTATAAATCTTTTATAAAGATTTATCCATCTTTTATTAAGTTTTATATATTTAATACTTTGCAGCCTCTGTCTGCCATAAAAACATGCAAGTTGATAGTTTATTGTAGATTAGGGAAAACAAGCTGTGTTCTCTTATTGTCCCTTGAGAAATTCAGGGCTGACAACCAGAGAGATCAATGGCAATAAAATGGAGAGCAAAATTTGCAGTTACTTGGTAACCTGATGGAGAATTTCACTAACAGGCTGAGCAACTTGTAAGCAATCTAGTAAGCTCTAAATCTATCCTGAGAAGAAATAAAAAAGTAATCTCTGAATCTATCCTGAGAAGAAATAAAAAAGTAACTGTCCCATTAGCTACCAGCTTGATCATGCCTGCTGTAAAAGTTCTTTTCTGACATTAATTTCAGCTTTCTCACAGAAGAAAAAGGCATTATATAGCTGAAGAATTCCTGAAGCAGTAGTTTAAGGTGCTTGACGAACAGCACCAGGACAGTTATTACTTGCAAGGCTTTGCTTGTGTCATCTGCAGCTGTGACTGTTCAAGTTTGCACAGGCCAACAGATCGGTCTATTGGTGATGACTCCACGTCCCTGCTTCAGGAAGGACAGAAACAGGAGGATGTGCCCTGTGAATGGGCTTAGGTGGCCCATGCCAGACACACTGCAGCGAGGAGGAGGCTGAAGCACCCAAGGGCAGAGGTGAAGAGGTGCCAGCTCTGCGTGCGAGGGCGACGCTGCAGTGAACTGAACCTGCTTGCAAGGCTCCGCAAAGAGTTCACGTGGTACAAACCTCAGAGCAAGAGTTTCTTGGTTTGCACGAGACCACATGCCTAAAACCTCAGCAATCTTCCCCTCTCTCTGCACCAAGGCCACTGAAGATTGCGCCATGCCAGGAATCCACTCTAGAGACTTCTCTGTACTGATACAAAAAGGAGGCCAATTTTCTAGATTTTCTTCAGGAAGAAGTCATAGATTTGGCACTGTAAACAAACTCACTGCACATCTGTGGTCTGTGCTCTAGAAAGCCCTCGCAGAAAGCAGCACCATGTTATGCATCCTCTTGCGAAGAGCTGCTATCCTAAGAACATCCACTCTTAACTGCTATGGGGTGGGCAGCTGCTGCACCCGTGAGATTTCGGGCTATGCAAATGCTACCTGCAAATTAAAAATCAGCCTCTGAAACCCCAGCTGTCTGCTCTGCTCGTGCAAATGCTGCCTCTAATTCAACGATATCTGATCTGCTTATGCACTAATTCTCCAACTGTTGTAGTTTTCAGTATGGCAAACTGGCACTGATTACAGCTCATGTTAACACGGCAGGCTGAAAATAGCAATGGTTCAGCAGCTGAATCACAAGCAAGTTACAAATTATTACCTTTAAACCACTCTTCAAGATAGGACAGTGACTGTGTTATAAAGTCTGGTATCTTAATTTGAATTCCTTCTAATTAAGTCTTTCTCTACTACAAAGGGGTGGAAAAAATCAAGAAACCAGTATCTTTTTAAGTCAGTTAAGAAATGAAAAAAAAAAATATACTGCTATAGCAACAGAAATGAAGGCCCCTGGAGAGAAAACTTGGAGAGCATTCTCCCTTGTAAAGTTAGAAGAAGTATCTGCATATGTCCAACTACTGCTATATGCAGGTGAAAAATTAATACCACTCATCAAAAAAAAAAATCTGAATTTAGGATAAACACACTAAAATGTATTAAGTGCATATTGATGGTTTCCACAAATACCACATAGCAGCAAAAAATCCAGTGGGCCATGCTAAATTATCTTAAAATACCCCAAAATATTTAAGGTTACTGGAATGAACAGAATTTAAAGAGGTACCTATTTCGACATCATCTTCAGCTTCAGCTTTAAATATATAAACTTTGATAACTTCTGAACCAAACCCATCATCTTTAGCAACATCATCATTTGACACCTCTGTACTGATTTTTAGAGGGGTGCTTCCTATATGGTCCAATTTTTCTCCAACATCATCCACTGTAAAAATAAAGAGAATAATAATGAGGAACAAACTTATTTTTTAGAAGTCAGAGTAATAGCTAGCAATACTTCTTACTGTTATCCTCATGCCTAGTAAAAGACTGCATTCATAAATGGCCTTTATAAATTAGTTCATCTTAAGACACTTGAAAGGGGAAGAGATTCCAGAAGATCAACATTTGATTGAATTGTCACAACTTTGGAAACATAACCCAAGTTGCAGAACGAAAGACACAGGAGAGAGCTTGCAATAAAGCACTTCATGGGTATTGGTTATGCCTGAAATTGTTCCTGGAGCGGTGAGAAGAAATCAAAAGGACACCAACAAGTACAACTTAAAATATTTGCAAAAATATTTGCAAAAAAATTTGCAAAAAACCAGAATTGTCTGCTGCAGTCTAGTAAGAATTCCAGGCACTTTCCCTATTCTGGAATACTGCTACTGACAGGCAGCTGCTGATTCCCCTTATCAGGAGTGCTGATTCTCAGTAACTTCCCAGCGGAAGCATGTCAAAAAATTGGCTACACCCTCACACTAAAATTATGGTTTTAATTATTTTAAAAGTCTACAAATGAACAAAAATTACTGGGTAATATATCATATAGCTGATTAAAAGATAAGATGAAAATTAATCAAAGTAATATTTTGTTAAAATTGACTTCTCATTCTTTATTCCTGCAACTTGGTTATTCCAATATGTATAAGGCTGATTTTATCTTTTCAACAAAAAATACATTTTGTAAGTATAGAAGCAACACTGTTTTGGTAACATATGTGTTCACAGAGATATCCATATGTGTGCATGGAAGGCATTACCACAAGGGCCACCAAACCAAGCCTCTTTCTGACGTATATATTGCTAGCACACTTCTCTCAATGGATAAAATTAGTTCCTCTGCAGATGGCTAGGACAAACCTATGCAATACTGAACACCCACTTAAGTCCTCTAAAAAGGAAGTAATTCCTCAAAAGGAAAACGAAATCTGTATTTGACAAAAAAAAAAAAAAAAAAAAGAAAAAAAGCTATTTCCCAATAATGTATAACCTTTAAATACATATGTATTAGGTTAAAAAAATTAAAATGATATTTTCAGTGTTTTACCATGAGAGTAAGAGTGTTTTAAAATGACTAAGAGACCTGAGGGATGATTAGGGAGTAAAGGAGGGCTTACCTTGGGATGGCTGCAGTGGTTCCCAATCCCCCTCTTAAGTTTCCTGCCCTCAGTGCAGGGATGACTGCTCTTGAAGAGCTGCTTACTGCTCCAGGCTACAGCCTGCTGCACTCAGGTAAACTGCAGTTAGCTTAATTTTTCTTACCACCTCAGGCACTCATGTGAGGCGGTTCAGAACCTGCTAGAGAAAGAGCAGAGGCCCTCCCTGCCCCAGGGATGGAAATCCACTACAGCAATCCCAAATGATCCATGAACACGATGCACAGGAACCCCTAATCAAACTGAATGATTTTTCATTCGCACTGGTGAAACTTTTATTTCACAAGTTTTAGGCTGTGTCAGAGTATCACTAGGAATAGAACTATAAAATAAGTAATTACGAAGAAAGTATTTGATCTAATTAAAGAATCATTGAAATTAAATTGTATGTTTTGATTAAAATAAAGTGAAAACCTTAAAAAGCAACACAATATGCTTTGGCTCTTGTTCGTTTTTCTGTAAATAACAGGTTTGATTGTGTTGCCAAAAAAGCCCCACAACCCAACTTGAACCAGTGGAAATAACAAAAAAAAATCCCCAGGGAAATTTTGTGCTTTTTAATTGAGAATATTTTAAGTCTCTTACTAGTAACACTGATGCCAGCAATATCAATACCTTTATCCGCTATAATTGGACAGGCAGCACATGGCATTCATGTCATCTTGCAGGACAAGGAAAGCGGGATGAATATGAACACCGCAGACAGAAAAGCCACAACACAGAAATCCACAAATTCCTTTGCAAGTCAGTTTAGCAGCACCCGGTTTTTAATGCATCACTCTACTGAATATGAGAAAGTTATTACATCTGCTCACTAAAGTTATTTTATGCAGGCAGAAAGTATTTATTAAAAGAGAGGATTATGCATTCGCTACTAGCAGGATAAAGGATAAGCTCTAAGATACTTATCTTGAAAAAAAATTATCATTATGTTTATTATTTTAGAAATTAAAAGAGAAAAAATCTGCCTGGCTTTTAACATTTATGGAAGCTTCTCATCCAAAATCTTTAAAATGACAGATAAATGTTTCATGTTCGCTTCACCACATGCTACGAGTCTCTGAAGGATTGAAGCTTAACTCATAGTACAAGACAGGAACTTTGACAGCACAGGAAAGTCGCTGTCAAAATGTCAAAAGGAAAGTAAAAGGCTGAGGGGGGGAAGTCATCACTACCTCTATGCAGTTACTGCAATCTTACAACTGGCAGGTGATAGTAGACATTTTTAAGGCACAGTTATTTCCTAATTTGAAAGTCAAGCAAGAGCAATGTTTTCTAAAACATAACATGGTATCAACTGCACACAGAAAATCAGTATTTCAGTGACTTAACTGGAAGTCCCCCTGAAGAGCACAGTAATCAGTTGTATGCAATGTAAGTGTTTTTTATGGAAAGAATTCTAAACTATTTAGCCAGTGTCGAATGAAACTGATTAAATACCACTGTTTAGCTGACAAAATAATGTAAGAATATATATACAATTTTACTTCAGTTGCCTTACCAGGATATACTGCAATACAGCAAAGATCACATAAAGAAAAAATAGAAAATTTTCTATTTTAAAATTCCTAAATGAGTAATTTTAACCAAATCTGAACTAAAATACATTAACATAGTATAATATGTAAGCTTGTATTTTCAGGTAAAATCAGGTTTTTTAATATCCTTAAAAAAACAGGGAGCTCTTAGAGGAGCAACTCCCACCCCATTAAGCATCTTCTCTATTTTCAAAGATTTTCAGCCTCTACAATTTAAGCTAAAGTTCTGGGAATGTATCATAAAGCATCTGTATGTACAGCTCAATCACTTTTCTAAAAAAAGCAGAAGTGCAATATAACAAAATCTGAAAAATACATGCTCCTGATAAGAATTGATAAAACGACAATAATGCACACTGCCACCTTTAAGACGTTGCATTCTGTTTCAAAAGCAGTTAACTGGCAATTTCTATTGCTTAAGCTGCCATTTTACACAGGGCAAATCTCATGGTTTCAATCCATTTTTGCACATACTCCAACAATCAGCACAGTTGGACAGTTGGACAGTTGGACAGGTAAACTTTGTCCAATTCCAAAAGATTAGGGCTTTTTAAAGCCCTTTTTCCAAGTGATAGCTGTCAGGAATGCTTATTTTATGTCAATGGAAGCCTATGAAAGTGTCTTCCAGATCTGATTCATCCACCACAGGCATTACATAATACACTCTAAC
Source organism: Rhynchotus rufescens (assembly GCA_032273925.1). NCBI lineage: Eukaryota > Metazoa > Chordata > Aves > Tinamiformes > Tinamidae > Rhynchotus > Rhynchotus rufescens. Next base: position 9,889 of record JAVCKT010019913.1, on the reverse strand, counting down.
CAAAGAGTTCACCAGCGAATCCTTACAAATATTTGCTGAATTCTCCTAAATAACAAAACTCAAAGGAAAACTCAGCACACTCGCAGTGTTCAACTTACCTTTCTTAGCTGTTTTCAGGTGTGTGATGTCCAGATTCACCGTGGATTGCCAGCTCCCAATTCACGTGCTGCCTCAGCATGCGCTATGCTGGTGATATCACACCCACCATAGGAGCCCACGGGGACAACATGAGGGCAAGATAAGTCCCACGGTTTTACGGTTTTGCGTGTTTTACTTAGGCTTGCTATACTTATTTTACATCCCAGAGGTTACAATATAGGAATATTCAACTGTTTAGCAAATGACGTTAACACTGTACTGCAATACACTAAAAAGGAGGTGGTGGTGGAACAGT
>JAVCKT010019910.1:0-11040 GCA_032273925.1 Rhynchotus rufescens | reverse complement strand
ATGAATCACAATCATATTGTGATTCAAAATATGAATCACAGATATTCTACACTGGTCATGCTATCTGTGCTAGTTTACAGTTATTTCTGTGACTATTTTAAAGAAATTTGGCTTGTTCTTATTATAAAGTTTACATTTCTTTGTAATTCCCGTTTTTCATCATCCCTATATAGTCTTACATACAAAACATCTTCAAAGTTATTCTCCAGATCAGTTTCCCCGATGAAATAAGATACACTTAATTAAGTCTGATGTGCAGTAGTTTAAACATTTGGGAAATACAATAAATGGTTCAGATACTTACCTACAAATGTTATTTTTAGGGGGGAAATTAAAATTCACAGGGATAACTTCATAAAGTGTTTATTTTAGCAACCACAGTGAAATAGATAGCATTAGTGGTTTCATCATATAATTAGTTGAATCCCCTCTGTCACTCTGGAAACTCTAGTCAGGCTTTTCTCAATTGCTTTTATTTTTTTCTCAGAAAGAAATGTTTCATTGTGCAAAGTTCTATTCAAAAAAATTCTCTTTCAAAAAAACTATTGTTTTATTGAAAGGAGGAAAGTGTAAGGAACAGTGAGGGGACGTCTTTCACCTCGTGCAGATTTTAAAGCAAAGCTAATGTTTTTAAGTGAAAAATGAATGATAATCTCAAACAGTCTGGAAAAATGAAAGAAGAGACTGAATTTGGTAGTGATTCAAAGCAATCCAAAGTATTTTGGGGTAGTGTACTATAAATGTTCAGGGCCCAGTTTTCGTACATATCATCCTGACAGCCTAAAAGAGGCTAGTATTTCATATATTTCTTTATATCCTGCTAGAAACACTAAAAAGGTCTTACCATAGCCTGCATCACAGTCAAATCTTGCAGGTATTTTCTGTTATCTCTTCAGAGCTGCATGTTGCTGCTATTGATGTCAGCAAGAGTTTTGTGATTAAAAACATGTTTGGAGTGATAGCATGCCCTTATTCTCCTACTAATCAAAATCAATTCAAACAGCTAATCTTTCTAAAAGAGCCCTCTTTTCTCTGTCATGTCCTCACCTGTTGAACATTTTACTTAAATGAAGGAAGCGCCAGTTTCTTTGCATTCCTAGTGCTTGATATTCTTGATCTCCGAGTAGGCTTTAAAGAGTACTTATGTTCTGCCTATGGTGTACAGTACTGCAGATCTCACGTTCTTTCAGTGTATGGGGTTTGTTTGGTTACTTTTGTTTTCATACTGTCTTTTAAATATAATGCAGGAATGACTGGATTCACAGGTTGCAGTTTATGCTGGTGTATGGAACTTACTGAGTAAATTTAATTTTCAAGCAAGACTTTCCAGTTGTCAACATACACCTGAAAGACTGAAGCATTTTTTGTCTAATGGCATGCCACAACAGACACTGCAGTCCAATGTAGGCACATGTGGGTCACCTCATTTTGGCAAAGCCAGGTAGGTCCAAGGCAGCAGGGCAATACGGAGCTCCAAGAAGTGGAGAACTTGTGTCAATGCGCTTTGTGAGGCACATTGTGCTTCACATCGAATGAACTTGTGTCAGTGTGTCAGGCTTTGTGATTGAGCTCCTGTAACCAAAGTTTGCTGGTTTTAAGCACCTTTTCATGACATGCAAATCATTTGTTTATGGATGCAGTAAATATAATTTGCTTTCCTCTAGTTTACATTTCAAGCTTACTTATTTTTAAATGGTTCTCCATTTTGCCTATTAGAGGTATTCATAACTTTTGCTTTCCTTTTCCAAAGGAGCATTTTTCTCCTACATCCTTGGTGAGGCGATGACTCAAAATCCAGTGGAGCTTAAAGTTAGAATCAACCTCTGTTTTTTTTCTAAATTCATTTAAAGATCTCTTCTTATTACTTTACCCGTAAGTGCATTAGGTCAGGGGAAAAAAAAAAGAACGTATTGTAGCTCCTTTGTGGAAGAGGTGGGGGGGAAAATCACGTACCAAGTAAACATTACAGGAGAAAAAAAAAAGACTTCTGAAATGTATTAGCTGCCTACACTGACAGGCCAGGTCTTAGTTCAAAGAAAGTTGTCCTGAGCATCACAGACACTTTGGAATATGTTCTTCCCACATTCCTCTCTGAAGCCAAGGACAAGACATAATAACAAGAGTCTGTGAGTTGTTAGGAGCAAGGGAAGAGTGGCATAGAAAATAGGGGAGAGAAGTTATGCTTGAACGAGGAAATATCAGATCTCTCAGCTATATACTTCATGCAACCAGAATGATACCTGAATAGTTTAAAAAGAGCTCGTTCCTGTTTTCCACATCCACTGAAATATATTTTAAATGGTGTGGTACAGTAATAGTTTTCAGAGAGAATAATGTCAGCTGCGCTTTTACCTTGATTGGGCTCCTAAACCTTTTTCATGAGATCTTGGAATAAACCAAGCCCATAGATATAAAAATCTATGAAAAAAAAATGTAATGCTTTGGGCAAATAAATAGCTTGTATAATTTATTAACAGTTTTTCAGTCTCAAAATGGAAATTCATAATTAATGCTGCTGAGTTCTCTTTCAAAAAGAGGGCACAGTGCTGCTAGGGTATAGAGATCTTTTCTAAAACGCAATTGGATTTTTCTGGACATTATGTACTCTTGTCTCTTTTTTTGTGTGTTTAAAGAAAAGGGTAGATCGGAGGCTTTGAAAATGTCTGTGGAGAAGTGTCCAAATCCAGTCCTGCTTTGTCTGGTGAATGGCAGTTGTCTGTGGATGCTATTTACTTTAAATGCAAAGTCAAGAAAGGCCCCATCATTAAACTACATGTTTTTGAGGTGGTATTTCCATGTCCATGAACTCCAACACCGAGTAAATACATGAATATTTCATACTTTCATGTGAGCAAATCTGCTTATTTTTCATTATTCAGGTAACCTGCTATATTCAACATACATTTGTTATATATTTAATGTTCATTCAGAAAAAGGAATATTCTTCTTTCTTCCATAGAAGGATTAAGTAATTAAAAATGTAATCACCCAAAGAAAAGGACAGCAGACAAGAAAGAGTTTTGATAAGGAGAATCTTTTATAAAGCAAAGTAATTATTTCTGATTGCGTTCTCATACATTCTTTTTCTTGCAGTTTTACCTATGAATCTAGTTTTCACTTTCAAAACCAGGTTTATGCACACCCACAGTGCAACATAGTCTTTACTGCCCTGAAAGCCAAAAGACTTGATGACAGCAACACAGACAGAAGCCCTCTGACAGAATATTCCACTTCACCCAAATGAAAACAAAACCATTTAATTTCAGCAGTCTGTTTCTTTTCTTGCAATGAGTGAAGACTTGTTTTTGGCAACTATGCTGCTTTTCCTGTCATTTGTGGTATTGTTTATTATGAAAACAAATTGGCTATCGGTTGGAGGACATTGAGCCAAATCTGCTGGTGTCAGTGAAGATGCCCTTAGGATGAAATGAGGTTGCTGTGATCTGAAAGAGAAATCAAAAGGTTGATGAGGAGAAATCCCCTAAATTTACAGAGACTGGGAACATTTTTCGTCAGGAGTCACTGGCAGGGGAAAGTGAAAGGAAGGTTCAGCATTTGGGTTGGGCTTCTCTTTGAAGGGGTTGGGTGTTCATCATCATGTGTCCAGAAGTGAAAGGGAATGGGTTTTGAGGAATACTGACTCATCTATTGGGGTTGGCATGTTCTGAAACCAACCTTGGACTAGTATCTATCTCACCTCTCTGCACTAGTATCACTCAACACTAGTTATGAGCACTGCTAACAGAAACCCTTCCTTGAGTGGAGGGAAGCATCTGCTTTGTCTGAGCCTTTTGCTCTAACAAAGGCACAGGAGTGATAAGACAGGAGCAGCACTGGGCTCTTCTCATGAACAGTTGCTAAATATTGATGGGGACATACGTAGACAGCATCCTTTCATTTCATCATGGTTTAGAAAAGCAAGTTCTTGACAACCTGATGGCGGAAGTGGTGAGTCCTAAGAGAACTCTCCCAAGCACTGAAAGTTTAAGAAAAGGCAGGGCGAGGAACAAAAGAGAGAGTCTCATTGATCTGTTGTATGTAGCCCATGTGTTTTTATAGGGGCTGCTTCTTAGCTTATTGCTGGGGCAGTTCTGTCATTCTGCTGGCTAGGTAATAGGATGAGGAAGAAGACAGGCTGATTAGCACCAGCAGTCGTGCAGTCCTTATTTGTGAGAAATGTGATTTCTCAAAGTTTGTCCATTAACTGGCATTTATAGTGGCCATGGGCCACCTCTGAGAACTAAATTGATTGCCATCTCTGTGATCCAGCATCAGGATTAGGCTATGGAAAGAGAACATTTTTGTAGCGAACATAACCTTGTTTCAAATGGAGTTTTCTTGTACTGTGGTGGTATACTTTCACAGCAATTAGTTTGGTTAATTCATATTTATTTCATATATTTAAATATGACATGTTGCAAGCCTTTCAACTTCACCCTTTTTGAGTCAGAGAGTCTGACTCAGAAGATTGACAGTGTGATAAGCAGACAAATGCCCTCTTTCACTTTGGAATATGGAAATACAGGAATAATACAGACAGTCTGTACTTTATTTCTTATTAAGATGTGTATCTTATAAACACACCCTAGCTATGGCATATATGTAATCTGTGAATGTAATATATTTTATTGTTAAAACTTCTTGCTTGCTGGCCCAGTGTGAAGCCCATCTGGGCCACAGAGCTTCACTAGATCGCTGCTTCCTAGCTTCATATAAGCCTTAATCAAAATCACTTTTATAATAGAAAGGAGCTTGGAGCTATAAAATAGTTTTAATTTCATGAATGGACACTCCTTGGGAGACTGGATTAGATCTTAGTTTCCCTCTCTCTTTAAGGGTAAAAATATTTTTGCTGAAAATTGCATAATTATGTTTCTCTTACCTAAGGCAAGTTCTGCCAGTGAGCCACCATCAAAGGTATGCATTTAAGCAGGAAACCAGCATTTCTGGCTGGAAAGAAAAGCAGCATTATCTCTGCTTTGTTTACTTTAAGCTGGCCCAGCAACGCTTTAGCACGAACATGGGAGTTTTGCCTGCACATAGCTAAGGGGAGAGAGAGAGCGCTTAGGCAAGGGAGAGATGAAGTCCATATGTTAGCTGCGGGTCTATGTGCCTTCATGCCTTGCTTCGGCGGTTTAGTAGACATCGCTGAGCGAAGCCGTGAGATGTTATCTCAGTGCCAATGCGTCGGCCTGTTTTACTTGGATGAAAATAGACCACCTTTCAGAAAGCCAAGTCATTTATCAGAATAAAAGACCTCAAACTATCCGCAAGAGGCAGAGCACACGGTTGGTCGGGGAGCGTGAGCTGGAATGCATCCTACATCTGTGAACTTCGTGCAGGGGAGAGAGGTGGAATGCAGCTGCTCTTGGCACTTTCCTTTGGACTCGTAAATGAAGATTTGTTCTGTGAAATAAACTTGACCAGATAACTGTAGAGCGAGAAGAAAGAAAATGATACTAAATAGACTAGGAGACCTCTGTGTAGTAGCATCGGGGACGGGTACTCATGTTACTGCATTTATAACTACTGTAAACTGGTTAAACCTTTTTTTGTTGTTGTTGTTACTAAAACCATATGGAAAATAAATTATTTCTCGAAGAAACTGATACTTTGCTCTCTAGGCTGTTACAGCTTAAATAATTTCAGAGTGAAAATCGAGAAGGCTTGAAAAATCGTCTTGTTCTATAAATTTAGAATGCAGATGATTTCACCACAGAAGTAAAATATATGAAAGATATTGTGAAAAGTATTTTCTGCCCACTGCCACATTTATTTTTATGTTATTGGCATATTATTAAATGGAGTGTTGCTTTCATGTATAATGTAGGCCTGATCCAGGTCTCAGTGAAAATGATGGAAAGAGTCCCGTTGACTTCAAAGACCTTGGAATAAAGCCCTTACATAAACTGTTAATTAAAATTGATTAGTAAATAAGATTGGCCAATGGAAAAAAAGTTTTAACAGTTTTATAGCTTACTTGAATAATAGGTAGTGGAATTAGCAAAGGTCTTGAAATTTTATTGCTGGAGCTCTGTTTAACCACAGCACAGCAGGAGCTATGGGCCTGTACTGCATTTCGTAATATTAATGCCCTGGTTTGTAGAAGCAAGGCAAATGTTTCTTTATACCATGAATTTTTATTGTTTACATAAGACAGGCTTCCTTTTCATTAAAACTTCTGTTATGTTTCCTTTGAAACACAATGATGTAAATTAAGGGAAAGGGAGTATAGCTTGTATTAATGGGTTGAAATTAAAGAAAAAGGAAGACTCATGTGGAATATCAGGGGAAACATCCTGACAGCAAGATCTATTAGAGTACTGAATTGTCTCTTACAGGAAGTAGAGGAAACCACATGGCTTAAGACAATTCAAAACCAGTTCAGATGAACTACAGAAAAAGTACAGCTTTTTGAACTCGGTAACTGGCTGCATCACTCAGCAGAGCTATGTCTGATGTCTAGAAGAATTTTTAAAATTGCTTTTTTTTTTTTAAATATACAGTTTTAGTTAAACATTTGTACGTTTGGGATCCTCTGTGGTGCTAATTATACTGAACAGCTTATATTAGGCAGTGATGTTTTCAGCAAGTCACATTCGAAGCTAGCCAGGAAAATCCTCAGACAAAAAAATCAAAATAAGATGAAAAAAGAATTCCTGCAACTCTGAAAAGGGACTTAATGTGCCAGTACTTTGTGATAGTTTCTTACCTGTCTGTTTTGTTGTGGAGTAGCAGTTAGACGGCACAAGTGGTGAGTGACATTCTGACCTACTTGTATAAACAAAGCTTGAGAGAGGGCAGAATTTGGTGCTCATGGCATAGACCTAATTTTCTGTTTGTGAATGCTGTAGTAGCTTAAACATATTGTGTCTACACTGATGTGGTACTAACAAAATCCAGTATACATTTATGGATAGCTATCCATAAATATCCATAAATTGGATAGCTATCCAATAGATCGCACTTCTACTGATTTAGTTACCTGTGTTAGTTTATTTTGTTAACAGACATAGCTGTGTGCATTTATCTTCTTTGAATGGGGGATGGGTGTGGTAAATTAAGTATGAGATACAGAAAGCTCCCCTAATATGTCACAGAAGGATTTTTTTTATTAACATGAAAAATGCATCTGCAGAATGCATCTTGGAAGGGGGGGGAAGAAAACTTTTCCTCGTAGCTTACTTTACTCTTTGAAGATCATCACAATATGGTTTAGAATTAATCAACAAACTGTTCCTAAAAGGCGTCCGTTCAACACTCATGAAACATTTTAGAGGATTAAAAGTCACAGTGAGAAGAGGAAAATGAAATCTTAAATCTCTCTCCCTACACTCAGACAAGTAGACAGCCACATCATGAGCAGCTGAATCAGATTTTAGGAACTGCTTGCACAAACTATGAAATGTCTGGTGAGATAAAATGTACCCTTAGCTTGAAGCAAATGATTCAGAGGTCACATGGTGTCCCATGGCCAGAAATTTAAAACAAACTTTCAGAAACATATTCAACATGTGTTGATGATCACACAGATAAAAGCATGCATTGTACAGATGGGAATTCCAGTGTCTTGCTCAAGGACCTCAAGACTTATGAAAGAGAGTATTTACAGTGTACTTTCAGGACAACCAGTGGAAAAAGTGCCTTTATCAACTGGTACAGTAGTTATGAAAGTTTTGTTTTTTTGAACATACTGAAGTATTCACATGTACACATATGGTATTGCAGATTAATTCATCTGTCCCTTGATGCATTCTTCATCATTGAAACAGAAAGGAAAAAAAAAAACAAAAAACACAGATCAAAACAGAAGAAAATGGAAAAGACTGTTTTGGAAACAGAAGCCCCATTTTATTCAGTCTTAAGCATGACAAGGGAAAAAAAAAATGATCAGGATCTGTCTTTGAATTATTTTTTTGCATGCACTATGGACTTAACTCCCCTCAGGTATTTTACTAAGCTTAATGGCTGGGTAGAATATCCCTAGACATTTACTTGATAAATAATGGAGATATTATAACCAAAAAAAAAAAAGTATATGAAAGTCAGAGGGGGGAAAACTTTTTAGGCAAATTTATTTTTTAAAAATTGGGGCTAGGGTAATCTTTTTAACAATCTCAGTCATAGAGATTGTTTTATTTTCTCTGAATTTGTATACCTAGGATACTTCCTTTAGGAGAGCTCAGTTGAGCCTCAGAGCAGACAAGCAATTTGTTGAGATTTGACTGCAGCTTGAGATTGACTTTCCTTAATTAACCTAAACCCCAAACCCTGCCGTGCTGAAAGCAGTTGAGGTTTAGCAAGGTTGCTAATCTTTCAGTTAAAGTTTTAGATGTGTAACAAACCCTCAGACCAGGCAAGAAGTCAAAATAAGCACAGATCTTTCTGGACTTTTTCAGTGTGTTCTCTGGAAATGTATAAATCACTATGTAGGTTTTATCAGACATATTTCACTTGGATTCAACTTAGCCTAATTTTTCTCATGAAGTGCCATATTTTTATGAAGACACAGACAGTTGTGTGCATATATTTGCACCTTCATAAAGTGTACAAAAAATTAGCAGGGCCTGGGCAGAGGCAGACTTTAAGGTCTGGATCATAGATATGAACATAAAAATAGGATGGAATAGAATGTTTTGCATTTAGGCACCTTTTGGAACTGTTAATTTGAAGAACTGTAACATTTTAGTAACATTATGAAAGCTGTTAGCATTGCAGTTATGGTTTTCAACTGTGTTTATCTGTGTTAATTACAGTCTGTGTGGGTCTTAGTGAAACTGTGAACTGTATCTAATTTAAAGTTATAGCTAAGATTTCTTTCCTTTGTAAATATTCTACTCCTTTCTAGAAACCTAGAACAGGAGCACACATATCTATCCATTTCCAGGATGAATTAATCAGTTGATTATGCTCATAAAGCTACTTAAGTGTGTTTAAAAAGATTGGTACCATTTGAGACTGGACAGACTATCAGCTGGCATAGGTGGATTTGAAGAATAGCTGGAATGGAGATAAAATGGGCCTACTCTTGAAATGATTAATCTTGGCCCAAAGACCAAAATTCTTCCTCATATCTAATTCAGTCAAAATTCCCATTGACCTTTCTCAATTTTTGCTTGCAGAGCAACCGATTAAAAAAAAATGAGACTTTTTGGCTCCATGAGCTGTATGTTATTAAAATAAAATTGTTGACCTTTTTGGTAGATGATCATAGCAGCAATGTAAGATTTCTTGCCAGGTTGCCTGGCTGTAAAATTAAACTGTTAAGATTTATAATTATAGCCTAAATTAGTTCTTCCATAACATCTAGACTAGGAGGTAAAGCAGTTTAATGTGAATGCTTTTGGTAGGTGCAGTCATTCTTGAAGAGATCAGATTTCCTTGGCAGTCTCTTTTTCTGTACCCTGTAGGTAGTAAATTCCAGCTGCAGTGACAGCAGTGGAGGCATTTAATGTCTCAAACAGCCACCCAAGGTAGACACTTTCCTCTAAAAATCATATCTTGATCTATGCTTCTTGGACAATGCCAGCACAAATTACAACTGGCTGTTTCGATCTGCAATTCCCTTGATCAAGTTTACCCCTCTTGTCTTTGTTGCTAATACTTCTAATTATGTTTGGACTAAATGTAAAGACCACAACAAAATGCCTGAGGAGCCATCTAACCTGGTTTTCCACATTCCTGGCCTTTTGTTTGTTCCAGGATTTGTAGTCCAGTAATTGATAATAATAGGTGGTAGATGAGATAAGTAGTTTTACGATCATGCCAGGAAATTAGTTTACTTGCAGTCATGGCTAGAGGTCTACTTTATCCAACTGTTTTATAAATGTTTGCTATGGAATAAAAAGCACAGGAGGGAAACTTTGCAACCCTAATCTCTGCAAGATTTCGTTTTTCTTTCTTTAATTCCTGCTTTAGCAAATTACCTAGTGGTACATAAGCCATGATAGTTAAGAGGCCGAAGGGCAAAACCTGAGGTAGATAAGCTGCTAGTACAATTTAGCATTATCTTTTTGTCAGTGCTGCTATTTCTACCTAAGTATCACTTTTTCCCTTTTAGTTACTCTTCTGTTATTTATGTCTTTATTAATGTGATGATGTTGAATTCTTTATGTTGTTTGCAACATTTCTAAGATACATGACAAGGTTGAAGCATAAATTTCATATCTATGGTAATGATCTGTGATAAGCAGTAAAGACAAAGAAGAGAACAGTTAGAAGACATTTCTCATCCATTGGTTTCAATGATATACAACATTGTCTCACCAAATAGTAATCTAGCATGATCTTGGGTCATAGTTTATAACATATTCTTCTGAAAGAGGATCAAATCCCCATTGAATTTTAAGTTCTGGATTTTGCTAAAATCTTGAATGAAGCTGAAAATTCTGAACCTAAAACAGGGTCCAAATGAGATGGAAGGCTAGTACTTATAAATACAAAGGACTTGTGAAGGGTATTAGAGTGTCAGTGTTTCCCATTTTGAAGAAGCACTTTAATGTGTCAGCAAGACTTGTGGCAACATCTGCTGAGCACATCTTGATAACATTCCTTATACCTACTCATTTTTACAAACCGTACTTTCTGCAATATACCTGAAGCTACGGTCTTGTGGGCAGCTGAGACAAAAATTAGCTGTTTGGCACTGGAAAGAGATAGCGTTTTCTTCTTCCTTTTTCTAGTGCTCTTGCAGCCTTTCCCTGTTTTTTCCTGTTTAATTTTCAATAGGGTTAGGAAGTTGACCCATGGAGGGGTCCAGTCAGCATTAGATATTTTCGTGTATGTGGCCAGTAGCAAAATGGTTGGAGATGGAGTAGAACTTCTTTCTTTGAGCAAAGATGTGTCGTTAGATTAACTAGCTGTATTTTGTGGATCCTAAGAGATGGTAGTCATGAAAAACAGTGGGTGTTCTGGGTCTCTCACACTGACACAGAGATATAGTGCTAAAATAAGCTCTAGGAAGAAAAAAAGGCTGACCTGCATCTAAATTCCATCTGTGCCATGATATCTTGCATTTACACATGCAGTTATCTCAACTGT
>JAVCKT010019909.1:0-12126 GCA_032273925.1 Rhynchotus rufescens | reverse complement strand
AGAGGTTGTGGAGTCTCCTTCTTTGGAGATCTTTAAAACCCGCTTGGACGCAGCCCTGTGCCACATGCTCTAGGTGATCCGGTGTGAGCAGGGGGTTGGACTAGCTGACCTCTGAGGTCCCTTCCAGCCTTAAGGGTTCTGTGATTCTGTGATTCTATGATTCTATGCACTTGTGCTGCTGTGCAATCTTCCTATTTTCCCTCCCCCTCTTTTAGCCCTCCCCAGGTCTCTAGCTCTCTCGGGCCAACAGTGCCGTTCTGCCTGTGCAGTAACTCCAAGGCTCTTCCCCACCTCTTTCCAAGGCTATGGGCAGGAAGGCACCTGGCTCCACGTGCTTAGCTGCTGGGCACAGTTCAAGCAGTTGAAATGCACTGCCTTTTACCAGGAGCCTTTTTGCTTCTCTATCTGAAAAAAGATCTACCGGGGATCTTAAATTACACCTGTTGGAGAAGGCCAAATTTATACTTTATTGAGCCACCTCTTCAACACAAGTTTATCAGATGCTCCCTTACAGGTCACCCACCATGACAGGACCAGCCTGGATTATTACAAGAACGACAGCGCAGAGATGTCTCTGGCTGGACACATTTTAAACGACACCGACCTCACGTGTGACAAGAGGCAGGTCAGGCAGTTCGCTAGAGCTTTCCTGCCAGTGTTTTTCTGGCTCATCTTCTCTGTGGGCACGGTGGGAAATGCATTGGTCGTGCTGGTCTACTGCAAACACCGCTTCAGGAAGAGCATGACGGACCGGTACCTGCTGCACTTGGCCATCGCTGATCTGCTCCTGCTTTTCACGCTCCCTTTCTGGGCCAAAGCGGCCTCTGATGGCTGGATCTTTAAGAGTTTCATGTGCAAAATTGTCAACAGCATGTATAAGATCAACTTCTACGGCTGCACCTTGTTTCTCACGTGTATCAGTTTCGACAGGTACATCACTGTTGTCCAGGCCACAAAAGCTAAAAATTCTAAGCAGAAAAGGCTCCTGCACAGCAAACTCGTGTGCCTGGCAGTCTGGCTGACCTCTGTGAGCCTCTGCATCCCAGAAATCGTGTACAGCGAGACCAGGCAAGTTGGCGACGTGACGGCCTGTAAAATGACCTACCCGCCCACCATCAACAGGACCTTCCGAGTCACTGTCCTGGCCCTGAAAATCACGATAGGCTTCTTCCTTCCGCTCCTTGTCATGGTGATTTGTTACACCCTTATCATCCACACCCTCCTTCAAGCCAAAAGATCCCAGAAGCAGAAGTCGCTGAAGATCATCACCGCCATCGTCACCGCTTTCCTGCTCTCCCAGTTCCCCTACAACAGCGTCCTGCTCGTCAAGACCCTGCACACGTACACCCGCGCCCCGCACAGCTGCCGGGCCGCCGACCGCATGGACATCGGGCTGCAGGTCACGCAGGGCATCGCCTTCCTGCACAGCTGCCTCAACCCCGTGCTCTACGTGTTTGCGGGCGAGCGGTTCCGCCGGGCGCTGTGCGGGATCGCGCGGCGCCTCGCGCGCTGCCCGCCCCGCGGCCGCGAGCAGGGCTCCTCCGCCTGCGACAGCCAGGAGCACAGCTCCAACTGGTCCTTCGCCATGCTGGGCGGGCGGCGCGTGAGGAGCTCCCTCACGCTCAGCACCCACCTCAACGCCTCCGTGGTGCCCAACTCGTGCCAAGGCCTCATGTGAGCTGCGACCCGCCGCTGCCGGCACCAGCCCCCGGGCACCACGCGGGTACCCCAAGGGATCTCGCTGGGGACATCAGTCATGTAGCTCCGAGGACCTCTCAGTTGGGGTACACCAGTTGTGCACCCCAAAGGCTCTCTCAGAGGGACTTGGTTTTATAGGCAGCCTCCTGCCAGTGCCGACGGGAGCGCGGCTGCTCGCACAGCCCGGGCTCTGGGGGGCCCGGCAGGACCCTTTTCCTGCATTCCCAGCCCAAGGAAGTGAAACCTTGAGTGGGAAGCAAATGGATCAACGCTTGTTGCTCGCAGAACCGACAGGATAAAAGCGGGTTGTGACACCTGTAAATACCCAGCCCATCTGTGGCTTGAACCCCAGCCTGAAATAAGAGGGTGGCCAGTGAGCCCGGCCACCTCGGCCACAGCCGCCGGCCAGCAGGATGAGCCACTGCTCCCGTCCATAAAGAGCACGGGAAAAGAGTTTGGCCTTGTTTTGCTGTTCCCATCAGCTCCTTGTCCAGAGTTGGTGGGACTCAAAAGCCCTCTCCATTTCTACACCACTTAGGAAAAATGCTCAAGTCCTTTCCCTGGGGCTCTTCTAGCAGCGTCTCCATCTGAGTCAAGTCAGAGTCATGATCAGCTCCACAATCACCTCAGGCCAGCGCTCGGCCACATCATTTAAAATTCAAAATAGCCCCTCAGTGCAACAGACTGATTCCAAATTTCCTCAGAAGTAGGCGAAAGCAGCCTTTAGCTCTTGCAGTATTTTATTCAGCCTCCGATATGTGAACGGTATCCTGCACATGGGTGGACAAGTGCAGGGGCAACCTCATTCTGCCTCACAGACCGTTCCTGTCACAAACAAAAGCTGGTCTTTAATGTTCATGAAGTGGTCTTTGGGGAACTAGATTGATTTTGCTCCTTTTTTTTTTTTTTATTTAACATGAAACTAGGTTCCTTTTATATCTCTCAGCCCACATTTTGATATGGGATTCTTGTGTGCTGTCTGCATTAGCAAATTACACATCATAATAAAAAAAAAAAACCAACAATTTGGATGCTTTGAATTTTCTCTGGCAAGGAGATTGTGCCAAGTCTTATGGTGAGCAGCTGCAGTAAACCAAAACACATAATCCAAACGAGTGGCTGAATGAACTGTCGGCCTTTTTGCTACGGTCAGATAGTTGACCTGGGACCACTAAGACAGAGAGTAATTGAAGGTCAGACTTAACGATACGGAAATTTTGATAGAGACTTTCCTCTTCACATTAGTGACAAGGGAGTTTCTTAGCAGTGGGGTGCTGGGATGCCCCCAACAGCTCCTCTAGGTCTTTGGATGGGCTGCTGTTCATGCTGAAGGGACATGAATGACACAAGGCCACGATGGCGATTGTTGTGGTGGTTGTTGCTCATCTCTAGTCTTGTCTTCAGGATGCTGCGCTGCCTGTGACAACTCTGCACCTCTGGGACTTACACTGCTAGTTTTAACAGACGAGAGGCTTTCATTTAAGTTACCAGTTTTATCTCATTTTGCATTTGATAATTGTTTCCTTTGAGAAGAAATTAGTTTCTTTGTACATTAAAAATTAAAGCATGTTGATAAACATGACCTTTGTGCTACGTTCATTTCTCATTTATTTTGCTGTAGTTTTGTATACCTTTATTGAGTTTTTTGCTTTTCACATTTTCCTTAGGGAAGGAAACAGTAAAAGGTGCCTGTATTTTTAATATATGTGTAAAAAAGTTTTTTTTTTCCTGAGACTTGTGTCAAGCTCTGTTTGTGTAAAGGTTGAAACCCCACTACATGAAGGCACTAACTAGTACACATACTGAAGGAAAAAATGGATGGTTTCTCACCAGCTTTCCAATTTTGTGTGCTATATGCCCAAGCTGTTTTCATGTGTCTCTGGAAAGAGCAAATAACCTTTTGTATTTTCCCAGTTCTCAGGAAGTTCCTTAACCTGCAAGGAGCCTGTCACTGAATGGAGCTGGAAGGGCGAGTGGGAAGGTGCAGTGCTGTGCTTGCCATATGTGTGGGCACGCAGTGGGTCCCTGCACCTGGAAAACACCAGCAGGGAGCCAGCCTGGCTCCAAAAAGAGCAGAGGACAGCTCTGCTAGTGGCGTCTTTCACGCTCTTCCACCAAGTGTGGGTGATGCTGGGGTGGGGAAATTGCACTGTCCAGCCACGAGGACCTCCCAGATTCCCGGTTTTGGGAGGGGAGTGGGAGAAGGGGGCGCAACGGGTACACACATCCCCTGTGGTGTCTGGACCCAAGGCTCAGCCCAGACCCTGCTGATCCCACCCCAGTCCAGGCTGTGCCTGAGGGATGGGGACATGCCGGCCGGGCTGGCCTGGCGATGCTGCTACTGGGATGCCGAGCGCCAATCACAACCCAGCATAGACCTCATCACTCCTTAGTCCTTCCTATCCATGCAGAAGCCGTAATTCCTCTCCATGTTTCCGTCTATGCTGCTAACCCCCCGCAAAATAAAAATAAGTGTGCAAACCTCAGCCGCGGTCTGCTCCAGGCGGCGAGCTCCTCTTCTGTGCAGCTTTGCTGGGTCCCCTGCGCGGAGCCCTCATCGGGCTCTCATGCAGCAAGCGGGTGTCCAGTATGGGCTGCTCCAAAACTGACCGTGGATAAGGAAAAGAAAGAAAAACTTGTTCCTGGATGAGCAAGCCAGGAGAGGGGAAGGAGAGAGCAGCTGTTGCTCACAAGGACAGCGCTCCCTGAGACCTGTGCCCAGGGTGCTCCCCTTACGCCTCACGTCTGACTGCAGTTACTGCTTCCCCGCGTTGGTGTCGAGCGCCGTTCGCCCCAGGCGAAGCCCTCGGCGCCGCGCGATCCGCGGTGGGAAGTTGTTACGCTTGGCTGCCTAGCGAAACCCCTGAGGCTCGTGAGGCGCCGGCGAACTTCCGCGCGCGGGGCCAGCAGCGGGGCCAGGAGCGGGGCCGCGAGCGGGGCCAGGAGCGGGTCACGCGCGCCCTGCTCTGAGTCACGCTCCGCTGCGGGCGCTCGCTCGGCAGAGCAGCGCCCCGAGCTCCGCCATGGCCTCGGCCCTGCGCCGCGCACTGGCCGCCCTCGGGCCTCCTGCCTGCCGTGCAGCAGCATGGCCGCCGCGCGGTACCTGCGGGTCCCAGGGGGACCCAAGCTCGCCCACGGTCAGGGCTGAAAAGCCGCTTTTATGGCTGTCCCCAATTTCGAGTCACTGTTTTCACTGTTCTTCTCAGCCAAAGCTGAGAGGTGTCGGGGTTATTCCACCCTACGTGAGCAGTTTCCTGTGAGAGTTGGGTGTGGATGAATCCCTGGATTCCTCCTGCTGTTGCTGAGGTTCTCACTCCGCCTCTCCCTGGGCAGCAGGCAGTGGCCACAGGCTGTGGGGTGCCTCGTCCTTTCTGCACAGTGGGGCAAGAGCAGCGTCCTCTCATCCAGGCCAGCGCCAGGACAACAGCATGAGGCAAGCGCCTGCTTTGGGGCAAGCAGCAGTGTGCGAAGCTCCTGTGGGGCCCAGCATGACCCAGTGCTGCTGCGGGAGGAGAGACGTGTAAACACAGACACTGCCCTCACCGCTGTGGCCTGTGACCACTCTTCCCAACCTCTCGGCAGTAACCTGGGAGCGCTGTCAGGCTTCCCAGTGCAGAGAGCCCCACAGGGACGCAGGATTCCTGTGTCAGGGAAAGTCAGGGTTAATTTGGCAGCCCATGCGTGTCGGATCTGAACCCAGATCTACCCGACTGAGCTTGGTGTGCATCAACCCATCCTTTCCAAAGGCACCTGGGTTGCACATGACTTGAACGTGATTTAACTGATCAGAAACTTTAGTGCAAGTGCCTTGTCTCTTCAAAGCCTCCTGCGCCATATCAATTCTGAAACCTTAGATTTGGACTAGGAAAATTCCCTGTGCTATTTCAAAGACTAATGGAGAGGGCAGTGCTGTCCCATGGTACCTATGCAGTCCCGTAGCTTGCTACTCTCCACGAGGAATAACGGGCTTAGGAAAGCTGAGGAAAAGCACCACTCACCTCAGGAGGACCCAGCACACGCAGCAGAGTGCCCTGAAGTGTGCCAAAGCTGGGACTGGGGTAAATGCTGTGAAACAGGAGGGTTAAAATCCCAGAATAGGGTCCAGAGACACCCCGGGAGCTGAGTGTGCCTCACCCACAACCCCCGGGAGCACGGGAGGCCTTTGTGAGCACGGCTCCATGTCCATTCCTGGGGGAGCAGGCACGGACTCTAGAGTTCCTTGCATGTCGGTATATTTAGTAATATAAAACTTAACCTTTGCCATCCCTTGGACTCCAGGCTGGGCTTCAGAGAAGACTCAATTTTGAACAGCTGCCTCTTAGCAGGGGCAGGGAAGCGGCTCAGCCTGCACCTAGTGGCCAAGGGCCTCCAAGGAAGCAGAAACAAGGTAAAAATCACAGTGACAACTGCTCCTGGCAGAGCCTTCTGTCCTCCTGACAGAGCACCCGCCATCCAGGTGCGACCCCAGCACCTCAGAGGAGCCTACACGTTTGCCACGTGCCACGGGTCTGTCACTATATGTGCAAATACAGATGTTTCCCTCCCCACCCCACGAAGATGGGACCCAAGAGCAGCTCGCTTACCCCGATTTAAGGATCTCTGAGACAGACTGCAGGAATAATCCTCATTTTCTAGGATTTTCTTCCTGCTCAGCTTTATTTTCAAGGCAAAGCTATCTCCACAAGTTAAAAAGTGACATATGCTCTTAATGATATAGATTATTATTTATTTAATTCCTGAGGTTAAAAAAGGAAAAGAAAACATCAAGAAACATCCCCGTACACAAGCGTCTCCCTCCCTGTAACTGTACAAACACTGGCATACGTAAATCTTTTTCTCTCCCTTCTGGAAGGTGAAGTTTGATGTGAACAAGCTGTGCAATCCTTTGGCAAGTAAGAGCAAGAGATGTTTCTGAAAAACTTACAGTATATAAATGAGTGAGCTTTATTAAAACTATAGTGCAATTTGAATTTTTATTTAAAAAGGAGGAAAATCAGCCTTTTGCAGCTTTGCTACTCTGTAATGCAGTAAACTCTAGTGCAATAGATGTCAGTGATTTTTCCTAAAGCAATGTGGAGTCGTGTTGACAGGAATTTAAAGAAACACTGCCATTTTCTTAAAGCAACGATGCCCTCTCCTTTGCAGAAACCTGTGTCTAACAAAAACTACTGCCCTCCACTCTTCCAGCTCCCAGGAAAAACACCTCTTTTCTTGTCTATCCACAACAGAGACTTTTTGCTCCCTTAAGTTAATTTCAAGAACAGTTTTCAATATTTCTTCTCTTACTTGCACTGCTGGGCATGGTTGGTTCATAATGGGCCTGGCTCAACAGAGCCCCTGAACATCTGCAGGCAAACGGCTGTGTTAGTGTCACTGGAACATCTCATGTGCACAAGTTCCCTCCAAATGGGGCTATAAGGTGCTTGAATTAGATCAGGTCTTGCAGAAACCCGTCCTCGTAGTAAGTCAGGCTCCCGTGACTGTTAATAAAAGGTCTGGGACAATCAAACAGAAGGTCAAATGACAACAAGTTCTTCACTGTCTTCTTGGCACAGCCTCTGAGGTGGAAAAGTGCCCCTCTTCCCGGCAACACAGTAGGATTCCCATTCTTCTTGAACAGTTCCTTTGAACACGTGCACTCTTGTTCACTTGTTGTGCTTTCCCAGGTTAAATATTTCCTCTTTTGAAACTTCCCAAGTACTCTCCTCCTTGGTTAGCAGCAAATTCTTATAACACAACAACACATTTTTAAATTACAAGTGTTCGCTTCCACTCTTCTTCATCTCTCAGAAAGCAAAGAAACCACAGAAATCTTCTCAGAGGGCAGGAAAACATGAAGAAAATATGAAGAAACTCTGAAGACTCAAAGGTTAAATAAAAAGAACTTGGTGTTTTTAGTCCCCTCTCCCTTACTGAACAGGTCAGAGCCAATTACTTTAAGAATTGCATAAATAATAGCTTAAAAATATCTGCTACAGGATGCAAAAAAAAAAGAAACAAAAAAATGTTCAGAGTAGGATGCAAAGAGGAAATCCAGAGGCAACTCTGCCAAACACATTATTAGACATAATAGACATAATTGAAATATATCTGAGCAGATGGGTAACACTATGATGTGACACATTTGGCAGTGTCCCTTTAACTTACATTTGGCATTTTAAGAGAGATATCCTAGTGAGATTAGTATTCTATTTAAAACAACAGCAAAATGCTTTCAAAAAAACACACCTAAAAGCTTAAGGAAAACCGCAGCAGACTTCAGTTACAGTCTTTGAAATTGCA
Organism: Rhynchotus rufescens; assembly: GCA_032273925.1. Lineage (NCBI taxonomy): Eukaryota > Metazoa > Chordata > Aves > Tinamiformes > Tinamidae > Rhynchotus > Rhynchotus rufescens. Next base: position 4,146 of record JAVCKT010019909.1, on the reverse strand, counting down.
TTTTTAAGCAATAAATAACCTCTTCTTGATTAATTAAATACAAAATATAGCTTCAACACTGAAATATGCCTTAATTCATGAAGTGATCAGTGCGTTGCTTGGTGCCCACCTCGGTCTCTTGTCCATCTCAAGCAGCCAGGCGAGGTTTAAGTGTGTTGGGTCCTGCCCTGCTCCCCTCGGGAGCACTCCTCTGCTTGGCAGGGGCTGCACAGTCCTGCACTAAATATAGTGCTGCACAGCCCTACACAGTAAATATAGTGCTTACACTTAAATAGAGCAAATACAGAGGCATCTGAAGGGAAGGGCATGTTATCAATGGGCAGGACAACCCAGCTGGAGAAGCTCCCTGTTTTCTGCTTTCAGATATTGTGACAAAAAGTTGAAATTCTGTATAGAAAGCAGGCTGTTTGCGTGGAAGTTTATATAAATGAAAATCTAGTCTTCCTTCCCTGAACAGGCAGTATGTTTACAGACAGCTCTGTCCCAGATTGAAGATGAAAAGTTAGCAGTTTGCTATGGCCCAGCAAACACTGAGAAGCTGAGATGAAAACAAGGATAAGGAAATGGGCAAAATACACTGGTACAGGATAGTGAGTTGCTGAGGGGTTGGATGTGAATTTGGTTTTGGATGGACTTTTTGAGACCATTCCAAATATTATTGCTACTTTCCACTTGGTGTAGAGGAAGCCCTGCTTATGGACTGTGCTTCCCCTGTGAATGCTGATGACTAAGGTGCTAAAGCAGGAAAAAGAGATGCTCCTCTTCCCCAAAATCACACAGTGAGCGGTACTTTTTTCCACAGATTATACTCCTGATTCTGCCACCAGTGCTCACCTTAGGCACTGACTTCAGTGCATCAGCTTACAGAGAACGGTGAGCAGAAGTGGAAGGAGTCGGTGCGTCGTGCTTGAGAGTTTTGTAATTGGGATGCAGTACCAGAGCAATTCTAAAAGCCAGTTAAGACTTATGGAATCTTAGCCCAAAATGTAAAAAAACTCTCTACATTTGCTGTTTATAAAACCTGAAAAAGATATAAAATTCTAGATGGATTAGAATACGTGCCTACAAAGACTGATGTATTGCATAGCTGTTCTGACACTATGAGCAGAACAGAAATAGGTGTGTTTATTCTCCACTAGAGGTCAACAAAAATAAGCACTTTTCTTTAAGTTTCCTTTTGAAATTTTTTGGGGGAGAAGAAAGGTTGTTCAGTTTTGAATACAGAATTTGAGTTGCCATTTAGAGAGCTCCTCTTTTCTTTTTCTCCCCCCTGAAGAAAAATTGAATTGAAACATTACCTGACCTATTAAATCAAGCAACATGGCTTCTGAGCAATCTGTACACAGTACAGAACATTAGTGTTCCTAAAACAGCTTCTTTCTCCTAGTGTGTACATGATCTCTAAGTATGTTATAACTATTGCATAGTTTCAAAATTTTTCAAACACAGTGGTAGTCATATTGCTTGCATATACATAATAGCATTTCTTAAAAATATAGTTAAAAATAACACATTATTTTCAAGGCTATGGAAAATCACTTCCATCATAGATGACAGGTCGCTCGACAGTCAAGTGATAAAATACTCTTTTAGAGATAAATCTGTAGAGAAAGAAAAAATAGGATGAGATGAACATGTTAGATCATGTCAGCTGGTCAGAAAGCCTTAACAGTGCCTCCAATTTTTAGTTTACATTCAGGCAAAACCCCCACTTGTAGCTGAAAAAATCTTTTGTCTGCAGGACAGCTGTCAGATCTGTTGTTTATAAAATGACAATCCTGACTAATCTGACTTGAAAAGAGTTGTAAATTATTTGCTTATGCTGTTCATTTTCTCAGAGGTCAAGACTGAAAAGTGGAATTATGCTATGTGGGGCGAATGACAAAAAAACAAAGCCAGTCTGCAGTTCTCTAGGCAAGCTGGAACCAATTAACAGTACTTACTTCCATTTCGTATCAGTAAAAGTAACAGTATATCCCATCAATGCCGCAATCTGTAAAACAAAATCTATTTCAACTGTCACACACAGTTAGGACCTACCTAGAAAATGTATTGTCAAAGATGAGCATGTAGATACCACAATTTCTCACTTTCACCTGGCCTCTTATAGTTTCCTTATGTGAGTTGCAGCGTGTCATAGGAATAAGAACCTGGAATTAAATACAAATCAAAATGAAAGTTAGTGCTTGCTCTAGAAGTTGATATTTACCTTTGGGGAAAAATATATTTAAATCTGAGACATCTTGAAAATCCCAAAGTGTATAAAGGCCTTCAAAATTGTATTTACTTTTACTGATTAGCTTTAAAAATCCGCCTAAACTAAGATCTCAAAGCATGACATCCATTTTCCTTTGACTACCTTTTTCTGACATTAAGCTCTGGCTATAAATCTCATCTTTTGAGAAAGAAAACAACCCTGACCTTTTTTAATATCATTTATCAATGCAAATTTACTAACATCAGCAGTGCTACATTATCTCTATGTAAGTATATCCAAGAACAGAATCTAGCTAAGTATGTCATTTACAACATCCTTTTATATTCCTGGTTGTATAAAAACAAGCTTGCTCAGCAAATCTTAGCTGCTTGTCGAAATTTATAGCACAACAAGGTGGTTAACTTGCTGCTAAGATCTGCTGGTGGTTTTCACCTCAGCACAACAGCTGACATGGATCAAGGTCAATTCTATACAAGCCAAACTGTGTCAAATAAATGTACCAAACCAGTCTACTCAGCCTGCATTAGGCGTTCACAGGAACAGAAAAGAGATTTTACACAGAGTTAGGTAAAGTGCAGTGAATGAACTCACGCTGTTTCTGTGACCTTCTTCCCTAAGTGAAATCACAGCATTAGAGAACTCCCTAACGTGGCAGATTGAACCAGCAGCTGCCCTGTTTTCACTAAAACTTCACAATGAGCTGAGTAAGGCAAACTCATGTATGGCACAAGCCTCATGAAATACAGGCAATGAAAATAAATGATAAAAAAAAAGGTGCCCTGGGCACTGGCAGGGTGATTTTGCAACATGTAGGACACCATCAAAGCACTTAAGTATGTGTTTTATCTGTGAAAAAGGTAAGCGCATATGTATACACACACACACACACACACACACACACACACACACACACACTCAACACATATAACTTAATTTATCTCTTTCCTTGTGGCCTCTGCTGAAGAGTCTGAGAGATCAGCCTTAAGGAACTTGCAAAATAGGTAATATTGGTGTGGGGGGAAGATTTTTGCAGGCTTGGACATTTATTTTAGTAATGGTTAGGGAATTTCAATTGTGAACAACTGAAGCTGCAATGCTTTTCAACTCTATTTTCGCAGATGACATTAAATAATTAAATGTACCTCTGCATTCAGGAGAATTGTAGAATATCTGGCAAAACAACCTCCTAAAAAGCAAGAGCACCTGGACTACAGTTACCTGGGCTGTAAGGAAAGAAAGAAAAAAAAGTTGGGAAATAAAGGCCTTACTTTGCACTGATCCAGTGGCGCTTCTTCCGATTCCTGGTAAACCACACTGAAGGAGACACTTTTCGGGTCTGATGAAAATATCCAGCTTATAGTCAGGCCTGTCTCCGTCACGGTGATGGGAATGATACTGTATGTGCTGGATTTAATGAACAGCTCTCTGTTGCCTTCCCCAAAATTCAGGATGTCTTCCACTGTAAGGGGTAGCTTTATCCTGTGAGGGAGAAAAATGCAATTAATTTAAGAAGTCCAACCTAATTATTCAGACAGACACAATAAACACTGCCTTTTATTTTCTATCTCTGTCAAGCAGATTCCATGATGACTTTGGGGCAAGGCCACAAGATGCAGCAAAATTGAGCCTTTTGATGAAAGCAGGAACCACAGAAAAGATGACTGATATCAAGCACTTCTCTACTCTGGCAAATGTGGACTTTAGTCACTCATTTATTCCATTTTGACCAGAAAAAAAAAAAAAAGCTAGTTCTTGAATTAAGCTTTTTAAATCAAGAGTTACCATGATAATAAAGGAAGTGCTGCCCTCTGTTGTTCTTTTTAAACACAAACTGCTGTCACCTAATTTACTTGCCTTTCAGCTACCTTCCTGCAAAAATAGGGAGCAGAGATAAAGGGATAGATGGGCTGAATGTGAACAGCTCTCTA
>JAVCKT010019908.1:22182-42291 GCA_032273925.1 Rhynchotus rufescens | reverse complement strand
ACGGCGCCGCGGGAGCGCCGGCCCGTGGCCGCGCGGCGGCAGGACCGGGCCACATGGGCAGCGGGGCTGACGAGTCAAGGCCCCGCGGGCGCAGGCCCTGCAGCAGGCCCTGAGCCTCCATGCGCGGCCACAGGGCCCCTCCGTGCCGCTGCAGCCCCTGCCAGAGCCCCATGTCCCTCCCCAGGTGCCCACGCATGTGCTCCCGTCCCAACACACGCCGCTAACGGGAGCTTTCCAAGGTAAACGCTGCGCCAGCCTGTGCAGCGGGAGACATCGCGTCGAGCGCCGGCCAACTCCTAATTAGGCCTCTTGTCTAAACTAATCAGTTAGGTTCTTGGTGGAGTGAGAAAAGCAATGCCCGGGTGTCCGAGACACCCTTCTCCAGGCGGGATAAACAGCCCAGCTATCTGCATCAACAGGGAAGGCAGCTGGGATCTATTTAAACCATGAGCTTACATTTTAGGCAGCTGACATCAAGGAAGAATAATCCTCACCTTGGCCAGAGAGAGCACTAAAACGGCCCCCAACATTTTGCCGGTGAGATTGGGTTGAATATATAATCAAAGGCCTGATGAAGGATAACAGGGCATAAGAAATGAGGCCCCAGGAAGGCATAAACCACCAAGCCTGGCGTGCCATGGCCCCGGCTCCTCTGGGAGTCGCACACAAGCCGGCTCCGCGGCCACAGGCCTGGCCCTTCGCAGTGCTCTACCTGCCAGGAAACTGGGGGAAAAAAGCGCTGCCCCAGGGCACCACAACACATGGGAAGAGCAGATCCCCTGCACACTGCTCTTCGTGGGGGGATGCTTTGCAGCTCCTCAAAAATGAAACCCAAAGCAGGGTGGCCCTGATAACCCATCCCTCTCTCTCTGGAAATAACCCCCTTAAGAGAGCAGACAGGAGCCGAGATGCAACCAAACATCTCCCTGCCCCAGTGTCATCAAATCTGCTCCCCTGACTCCAGTCAGACTCTCGCTGCTCATGGTGCAATTTCTGTAGCCCCTCAAATCCCTGCAGCAGCTCTTGGCCTTTTCCATAGTTTGCCTAGAGCAGTAAGTAGGAGAAAGCGCTAGCCCTGCGCGCTGACCCTGTGTTTCACTGTTCAGCAGGAGTTATTATTTTTCTGGCCAGCAGCCCAGAGATACTGGACAAAGCAGCAGCAGTAGCAGATGTTGTGATGCATGCTCTTCTGACTCTGGTTTGGCTAATGAGGCAGAGGAACCCACAGAGCATGAGAGCACGAAAGCCAAAGTAGAGACTGTGGTCTGAGCCTTCATCTTTTTCATTACGTTTAAGGCTGGAGCTTTGCTGCAGACCGCCTAAGACACGTGAAAAGATCTTTACAAATACAGATCGATGCCTCCCATTGTTAAGAGAGAGGGGAAAAGAAAGGTATTCTCTGCTCTATCCGCAAGACACATCTCTCAGTTGCATAAAGCACATGCCCAAATTGACTTACCACAATCATTTGTGCCACATAGCTCTCAGGACCAGTGTATTCAGTTGGATCTTTAACTTTGACAAGAACTATAAAGTACAAATAATGCCACATGTTGTGCTCTGACTTTATATGCTCTTCAAATGAAACTGTCTTGTTATCAAATTTGTCTCTCTCCAGTCCTGCAAAAAGACATGAACAGAACATGAAAAAAAAAAAAAGCTTGAACATAAAAATACCCAAATCTGTTACATATGTTAGACAAAGGAGCCCAACTTAATTTAAAGGATCATAAATCTGAGGGGTCTTAATTTAAAAGCTATAACCACATGCAGTAACTGTCAGGCAAGAAATTCCAGGCCAGAAGGCATTCCTGACAGAATTCTTTCAGCGCAGTGTTTATTCTCTTTTGTGATATTTCCTCTTAATAACAATAACAATATAATAAATATGTTATGGTTTTACGGGGCCTTCTACGCTGAAGGCTATAAAGTGCTTTACAAGCGCTGGCTCCGATGCTTTCGAAATGTATAGTGGTTGACAGGCAGCGTGGAGCCCAGGTCCTGATCCTGTGGAGACGGATGCGCGCGCTGAGCGGCACGCATGCCAACAGCCCCGCTGCAGCTGCACTGGGATTGCTTGTGTGCCCAAACCTGCAGCGAGGGAGAGACTTTGCAGCAATGTAGTCGCACAGACTGCAGGGCTGCAGTCGTCTGATTTTTCTTTTTTGCTTTTCTCCGACCAGTCAAAGCTGTGGTGGAGAAGGCCACAGTGAGGAAGGATGGGACTCACAAATGCTTTTCTGCCATGTTACAGCTTTCCTGCCTGGATCTTTTGTGGTTCCTTCCATCGACACTAAAGCCATTGTGCTCGGCACAGCGTTCATCCCTGCCAGGACGACCATGAAAACAACACCCAGCCTATAAAGAAGAAGGCATTGCTGAAGTCCCGCAGGGAGTGAAGGTCTGCCTCTCTTTGTGAGCGCCCCTCAAAATGAGGGTGATTCATCTCTGGGTTTTGTGAGGACGATTTCCACTCAACTTCTTTGTTCCCCGTTCCACATCACCTTCTGAAACAGGCAGATTTTGCCGTTGTTACCCTTCTGGAATCCGCTGTGCTGTGAAATAACAGGCTGTACTTTCATCTGCATCACGCTTTGCGAAATCAAGTCAGCAGCTGCCCCATCTCCATTAGCAGCGATGATGCAAGCGTGAGACACAGCTCTTCTCCCGCAGATCCTGGGTGGAGACTGGGAAGCCACCTCTTGGCAGAGGTTTCTTTTGATTCCTAAACCAACCTCGCTTCCTGCTGTGAGGGAATGAATTTGGAACCAAACTCTGACTTTTTTATACACTTCCCTTGCAGAACACGACCATTCTTTAGGCTCCCGCTTTATTTGTTGAGGAATATTTCATTTTATTCTTTTACCCATCAAACGTCGCCGTAGCCCAGTAATACCTACCACAGATGAAACAGGTTGTTTTCAGTATTTCCTCTTTTTTCTGTTTTTCACTCCTGAGATCAGCAAATGTATCAATGATGACTCCAAAGATTAGGTTGAGAACAATAATTATGACAATGAAATAAAATAGAAGATCATAAACAACTCGTGCAGCAAACAAGGGCTCCTGAAACAGTAATAAGGTTGCAATAAGATATAAAAATAGCACACCTCTAAAATATTAAACAACATTTTCACATTAGCTTGAGCGAGGCAATGCATAAGAAAAGGCTTCCCTTCTCCCAGGCCAAATTCTGCTGGCCTCACTCACATAAGAGGGATTACCAATGCGGCTGAGCAAAGAAGTGCTGGCCTAATATATTGCTACCCCTTTGGGACTCTTGCTGTGCTTCGTGCTGTTGCACACAGCATGAAGATCAGCCTGAGCTGAAGAACAGACTAGCTGGTGCACCAGACGCAGTGCAGAGGCATGAGCGTGGTGCTCTGCCAAGCCTACCTCTGGTACCAACTCAGTGCTACGCCTGATTCCTAGACTGTCTCCAGATATCCCTAATCCTGCACGGCGGCACACAGGGATCCACGTGTGGCAGCTCCTGGTGGACATCTCGCAAAGGCTGCTCTGGGCTCTCGATGACACTTCTAATGAAAAAGGAGGCACACTCAGCCCATGTCCCATGCTACACCATCACACTGACTTGCAAGTCTCTGATTTTCCTCAGTTTCCCACATGTTCCTGGGGATAACAGTGCTATTCTTGGGGAAGCATTGTAATGCAGTCAGCATTACATTACTGCTGAGGGGCAAGGGTCATTTTTAAAATGTTTATATGGACTTCATGGGATGGACTATGGTTGCTTAGATTCCCCCAGTCTAGGAATTAGGACCTAGACTCCTACCACCAGCGCACAAAGCTCCTTAATCCAGCTAGGAGTTATTTCTATCTGGACCCCTGCAGGGGACTCTACTTGCGTGTCTAAGCCTCATGTTGTGGTGCAGACATCAGACAACTGATGCGAGACTGATCTTAATGCTTAAAAGACAAATGTTACAATTAGTTCTTAAATGAACAGAAATTTTGGAGAAAACTTGTGAAAAGGCACGTTTGCTAAATTCTGCTGTGAATTCGATGCTAGTGCAGGACAATGCTCAATACAAACAGACAATAGAGTCTATTCCAAGGCTAGGTTCAATCTCAGCTAAGCATACACCCCGCGTACCACAGTGGAGAGTCTTGACATATTTCCATCAGCCATTCCCTTCTGCAAGTTTGCATTCATGTTTTCTGCTGTAACTGAAAACTGATTCAATCCGGCAACGGGCCCTAGCAGTGTTGGAGGGTTGCAATCTGCCCCAGATTTCCTCAATAAAAGGTAAACTCCCATCTCATGTTCCCTTCTTCCCATAACATCATCACACCAAGCCCAGCTTTTCTCATTAGAAGTTCCATCTGGGATGTAAAATTACAAGGATAAATCAACAGCGTGACATTAGAGCCAACTAGATAAAAACACTGCCCATGTCCTCCCCAAATGGACTTTGGCATTCACGAGGAGGAAGCCCGGAGAGTAACGTCGCGACGCCTCCGCAGGCACTCACGTCCTTGGAGGGCTTTCTGAGCACGTCTCCCACGCCGCCGCCGTTCCGCAGGCCCTGGTTCAGCACCGTCACGATGCACATGAGCAGCGTGTCGCAGGTCCTTTCAATTCCGTCCTCCTCCTCCTCACCTACGAGCAGAAGGGCCTCATGAGCCGCAGCAGCAGGGAGGCGCTCCCGGGGCAGGGCCGCCCCGTGCCGGGACGGCGAGTGCAGAACACGGAGCTGCCCCTCGCATCCCCAGCCTGCGCTGCAGCGCTCACCCCTCTCCGCGTGCACAGGGCTCCTGCTGACACAGCTCAGCACAGGAGGCCATTTAGCCACAGGAAGGCAGAGAAACCCCCGCATCCTTCTCCCATTAGTGACTCTGCTAGGGGCCCAGAGCCCTTTCCTTGCAGCTCTCCCCCCAGTTGCACCAGCACTGTGTTCCCGGGTCTCCTGAGCACACAGCCAGCATGCAGAGGAGAGGCAATAAACCACCACAACTAGAAGCACGTTCCTGAAAGGATCGTCCTCCTGTGCAGTCACTCCCCTACCTACTCCTGCACGCGCCACGTCCTGCTGGTGCTTCAAAGCCCTGAGGAGGGGCTGGCTCTCACGGAGCAGCTCTGCGGGGGATCCTGCGGCTGCAGCGCATGGCCCATCACACAAAGCAGGACGTGGAAGGGTCCAGACCGTCGCTCCCATCTCTTTTGCCCTCCTTTGCTTTGCTCCCCAAGGACACGTGTTTTCAGGCTGCGAAGGCAGCAGAACCCTCCCTTGGGTTGGCTCCCACACGTTTGCTGTGTGTGGTTTAATAAATAACTAGTTCTGGTGCTGCTGTTAGCAGAGGCTGCGGATTTAACAGCCCCCCAACCCACCGCATCTGCAGCACGGAGATAGACTCTGATAAATGGAATCGACTGAAAGCACTCGAATTATAGATAAGCAATTTGGATTTAAAAGGGGTTCCCACACTGGGGTGTGTGTATCACAATTGGTACTTACAAAACAGAGCTGGTATCTGCTGCTTATGCCACTGGTGATTTTGCTGTGCAAGCAAATTCAATTAAAAAGAACTCCTGATTTAAGCAATTCTTAGCAGAAAGGAAAGCAAAGGCAGGCATCAGGGTACTCATCCTGGCTAAACTACACTGTGGCCACTACTACCCACTAGTAACACCACATTTTTTAAAAAATTGCTTATATATAGAAACTGAAAGGAGTGAAACAATGAAATCCTTTTTCCTCCTTCACATCTGGAAATTTTTTACTATCAGTGTGATCCTAGTCATGCTAATGCATCTCCTCTGCTTTTGAATCATGCCCTTATTTCCTCTTTCCAAACATTTGCCTGTCACTGTTTTTTTTTTTTAAGCTAGTATCTAGGCTTGAGAAAGATGACAGGCCACAAGAGAAATAGGAAACGGCTACAAAAGCCACAGCTGCTATTTCATGTAGGTAACTGAAGAACAAGATTTGCACCGCTCGTGCAAGGGGGGTCAGGTGCTGCATGCAGCGGATGTGCAGATCCCGGCATGGACAGCAAGGATAAACCAGGGCTGTGCCCTGGAAGCTGCAACACCAGAGATATCTGCTCCACCTAACGAGCCGCAGCGCTCTCCCCGTCCACTGAACTGCACGTTTGGAGCAAGGCCATGTTCATGAGCAAGACGCTGCCCACCAGCTGACCAGCACCATCTCACAGGCATCATACGCAGCAGCCCCCAGCTCCCACTTTTGGTTTTGCCCTTCTAACCAGGCAAAGAAAAACAAGATCTGGCACAATCTCCTGGAAAACGCCCACGTTTTCCCCTCAGACAGCAAGCTCAGGGTGCTCTTTGCCAGGGAGCGAGACTGCCTGCATCGGGCAGAAGCCTCCAGGGCAGCAAGGCAGCCCGCGGGGATGGCACTCCCACACACGGAGCTACAAGGGCTGCCTTCCCTCTTGGAGCAGGAGATCTGTAAAGGAAAACAGTGCTGGGGAGCCAGAGCCCACATTAAATGTGGTATGGAGGCGTGGGGATTGCTTGGGAGCAGCTCCAGCCTGGTTTGTGGCTGGAATGACCATTCATGACTGGGCAGCTCTTGGTAGACTCGTGCAACGTGTCTCCTGGTTAGGCTTAATCCGCAGAGAACCCACAGGTTGAGCCCACAGATCAACCCACAATGTCAACCATGGTGCTGGTAGTGGGAGGGCAGAGAGATAGGCTTCCAAAACCCTGATCTGAAGGCCCACAGCTACCTGACTTCTGGGCCAGAGTCCCAAGAGAAGGACAGGCAGCATCATGCCCACATTTACCAAATGGAGTTTGCCAGGAGCAGCGCCAGGTCAGGCAGAGCAATAGACACATGAAAAGGTCCCATTTTACTAATAGGTATCTTGTTCTACGTGCTAAAGAGCACAAATGGAACAAAACTAAAGCCAGATACTCCGCAGATGTGAAATTCCTTTAAAAGGAGTATTTGAGTAGCTAAATATTCCCTTCCTTCCCTATAGAGGTGCAGTGGAAGAAGAAAAAATGTTCCCCATCCCACCTCCTCCACACCATGCAACTCCTCCATGCCAGGCTTGGCTCTGCACACAGAGGACTCTCCCGAGGGCAAGAGGAGACTATGGCCACGCCAGTCTCCCTAAGATCCCAATCCAACAAGCCACGGGTTTATGCAATGTTAGGTGCAGTTGCTCCACCATTCTAGCCCAACTGCTCCTGCACTTGGCAAACATTTCACCAGGCAAAGGGTTAGGCGGTAGAGACCAGCTTTGTAAGTGCATGAGACTGAGGGAGGAGAGGCACGAGGTTTCAGCAGGCACAGTGGTGATGGACTTATGGTTGGACTTAACGGTCGTGAAGGTCTTTTCCAACCATAATGACCCTCCGATTCTCTGGTTTTCAGGTCATCAGACTGGTGCAGCAGTGCAGAGGCAGGGCACAGCCTCGGAGCAGAGCAGCCTGGCACCCGGTTAACTCCCTCACCTGCATGAGCAATGACTGAGGAAACGCTCAGCCGGGCGCTCCAGACAGCAGCACAGTGTCATCGTAACAAATGAGCAGCCGTGATCCATTCCAAAAAGCAGGGTATTTGCATGTCCACGCTGCAGCACAGACAGCACCGAGAGCACTTCATGTTCCCTTCAGGCAGCCACGGACTGATTTGTGTGGCTACGACACAAACCCCTGCAAACCTGGGGCTGAGCTGCCCTTGCCCTGCACGAGGACTGCGCTTTCGCCAGCACAGGGTCTGCCTTGGGAGGGGATGGGACGTGCAGCGTTGCTCTCTGACAGCTGATTCCCTGGCTAAGACCAGCTGGATTCTGGCTGAATGCTGGATTTTAATTTGTATTTTTTTTGTACTGGATGTATGAAACTCGTCCAAGATTAAGTGACAGTGCACTTGGATCTTTTGCATAGCTCCCTTGCATTCTTGTTTAATTCTAAAGGGACGCAACCCAAACAATAAGAAATGGGAGATTTCTAGCGTTTAGAGAGCTTGGCAAAGGGCACGTCGCCTCTCCTCTGACGGATTGATTACTCTTTGAATGCTGCAGTTTGCCAGTGGCTCACAGACTGTTTCCTCTGTCCAGTCAAACAGTTTCTCACTTCATTTATGAGGCCCATTCACACAACAGGGAAAAAACCCTTACTTTAAGAACCCTCTCCTCCCACACTCTTGATCCTACAGGCTCCCAGAGGAGCAGAACATGCGGCAAGGCTACCCCGGGGCAGGAAGGGGGCCTGCCTGTGTCCTCACCTTCAGCCCCCAGCAAGTGCAGGCAGCAAACGTGCCGAGCCTGGAGGCCATGCACAGGGCGCACACGGCGCCAGAGCAGAGCGCGCATCGGCTGCGCGGGACCCAACTCACCTGAGGTTGCTCGTCTGCTGAAGCCCAGCAGCTAGCTCTTAGCTTGCCCCAAGCATGAAGCAAGGCATCCTTGTTGCCAAAGCCAGGCTTGCATTCGCTTGCTTCTGCCACAAGCTACGAGTGCCTGGACAGACTGCAACCCACACTGAGCTGAGCCACCGCAACGTGTTAAGACATAGTACCTTGATCCAGAGTTTTGGCTCTTGCATCTTCTGGCTACATTGCAGTCTTTGCCTGGATGCGTGTAAAAAGCCCAGGCAAATGCTCGCTGACATATGCTACACCATTAAAATGAAGTTATGTGGTCCTAAAATGGATCTAATAATGGCTCTCGTGCCAGTCGTGATGATGCAGATGAGCGTCGAGCTTTCTGTCTCAGCAAAGTCAGCGAGAAAGAAACAACCTGTACATTCACGCACAATGATTCAGCAGGCTCTTTCAGTAACAAAATTAATGTCAAGGCAGTTGGAAATCAGGTGTGGGAAGCACTTGCATTATAGGCAAGTCGCCAGCTCAGCTTCAAGCCTTGCAAAAATCGAGCACTTCTGAGCTACAGCAGTGATCATCACTTCTCATGCTGGGAAAAGTCTCTGTAACAACAACTCGCAAATCCCTCTGTTGTTTGAGCGTTGCTTGGGGAGAACCTTGGCACTCACCTGGGTTAGTAAGTGGGATGCTTGCAGAGCAGTTCTCCTTCGCACAGGCTCCCATCATCGATGTGAGGGTCGTAGTGGGGACCTCGCCAATACCTGAGGAGGAAGCAGGACCTTCACAACAAAGGCAGATATTGCAAAACCTGCCCACTGATATGAAGGGTTATATTGTTATTCTTTAGAAGTTAATCGTAGATTTGAAAAGTTGAGAAGAAAAAGCAGACCGAATCATACCACCCTCCCTCCCTCCCCAACTAGTCAGCCTCAGCAGCTCAAAGCAATCACAAGGAACAAAAACATAATTTTATATTTACTGTATATCACAGCTATTCCCATTTCGTCTCCTGGAATTAATGAATCTACATCAAATGCTGCTACTTCTGGTTAGAACAAAATATATTCAAAGTAAGCAACAACTATCAGATATGAAAATAATGTCAGCATTAAAATCATTAGATAAATTATTCACAAAAGCTGACAAGAAGGACACCAAGCTGACGTTCAGTTATCCTGAACATAGAATATTTAAGAGTTTTCAAGGATTATAACACAGTTTGGTACTCATTTGTAAATATGTATAGGTTTGAGTAAAACACTAATTTAACATTCCCCGAGTGGGTAAATGTGTACATCAGCTTGATTTTATCAAACCAATTTCATCTTCTGCATCTACAACAATTTTCTGCATTTCAAATCAGAGATGCAAAAAGGGTTTAAGGAAAAGAGAAAAAGAAGGCTAAATCATACAAGCAAAATAGCAGCCTAAGACAATCTGTGTAATAGAGGAAACACATCTGCTCTGGCTTTCCCTTGTAATGCTTTATAAAACAAAGTTTTAAAACACGTGTCTTGGGACCCATGATGTTTCATCACCCAGAAATGTACAGAATCGCATCAAGATTATTTTCTTGATGAGAGTTTAATCAGAAATAGCAATGTATAAAGCCAGCAATAATACAATATGTTCCACCACGAAAATCCATTAAGAATCCAACAGAAGAAGCAAAAACCCATATAAACTACTGAGCTGGATCAGAGCCGCGCTCCATATAGACTGGCATCTCTAAGAGCGACTACAGTTATTATTCAAAGTGAAACTTTAGACCTTAAGTCCTCCTCTGAAATGCACAGGAGGGCAATACAAGCCCCCTCGGCCTTTTGAAGGCTGGCGAAAACCTGCCCAAACCAAGGGTGTGTTAAAGAAATCCATCGCGTCCATTACCGTTCCCACGTAACATCCAAACAGCCACGCAGGGATATAACCCTCCACAGGGCTGGTTCCTGCTACCTGTTCTGCCCTTGTGTACAAGCCTGATGACCTCAGCATTGGGAGAATCCCGCCGCTGGGAATTTCATCTGTGATATTCCCACGCGGAAGGTTATGCTCCTGCCCACGCTCCCAGCAGGATGCTTGGCAGCATCCAAAGATCTCAGCAGAGCAGATCTGGCTTTTGTCTAGCCAAGTTTGCTGGGGACTCTCCGGCCACACGGGTACATCCCGCATTCCGGAAAGCTGAAATCCAGCCCCTTGCAAAACCGAGCAAAAACCTCCCAATGATTTTACCGAAGCCAGTTCGATACAGTAATTGTTGCGATGGTGAAACATGCAATGAACGAAGAGTTGTTCCTGGAAATCTCCAAACAGCAGAACTGTGGATTCCATTATAAATTTCCAACAAAGTTTTTAAAAAAATGAATGAATGCATCTACTGATCATACTAAGATCACATGCCTCGTGTGCAACACACTGAAAATCCTGTGATCTGCATTGAAGTTGGGGTATGTACCAAGAAAACCCATTATGAGCTGCTCCTTCAAATACTTTGGAAATGTAGGGGAATGGATATTAGAAGTTAACAGACAAAATGTAACAAATCAAACGTGTGATATTTTAGCATTTCATCAGATGAGCCTAGTTTAGAACAACCCTGCATTTTACCCAGCGATTTAACTTACTACTAAAGCATATAGAGGTAGTTCTGCTGCCACAGACGAAAAGGCAAAATTCACCCTTCCTGACAGGAAAGTTAGACTGCTGGAAAAGTTATCTATGAGAAATAGATTTTCATGCAGAAAAACAACACCTGAGCCAGGGGTCTTGATTTTCAGCCTGTCCACCTCCATGATGAAGTCATCTTTCAAGAAGAGGAAGCCGATGATGGAGAAGAGATAAACCAGGATGAGCGCTAGCACCGCCGTGAGGATAATGGAGCGCCCATTTCGGGTCACACTTTTTATCACATTTAGCAAAGTCTCCTCTCTGTACACCAGGTCAAACAGCTGGGAAAAGCAAAGCAGAGAGGAAAAATGAACACATGAGAGGCAATACAGAGGTGTCACACAGGAAAAAATCCTGAATTACAGCAATGTCCATGTGCCATATTCTAAACTCTTAGCTTCATAAGCACCCAGGTCACACTGATTTCAGCAGAGAGTTTTAGTTTTTAAGAAAGATCACAGTGAAATCCAAATTTCAAAAGCAGACACGAGATGACAGACTGATCCAGACCTGGGAAATGGTTAGCAACAAGACTGAATTGTTTTCCTTAAATTCAAAATCAGCTAGATTAAAATCCAAAAGCAATTTTTCCATACTATGGGTGAATCTACATCTACAAACTCATTTTTCACATCATCTCTCATCTGATAAACATGCATGGGGTAGACTTCAGGAAAGCATTCATACATTCAAGTCACTGCATGTATGTGAACTGTTCTCATGAGCTCATGGGACCACACACAAGTCATTCACACGTGCAAGACTGAAGATCATCTCTTTTTAGAGCAAAGTTAAATTCATTGCACTGATAGTGTAAAACTAGAAACTTCTTCTTTATCCAACAGTATTGGATTTCCCCGTATTCAACTCTCAAAGGAAGTATATGTTAAGACGCTACTTATTTTAATGTCAAAGGCCTAAAAATAACAATTAGAAGCAAAAAGTGCTCCTCAAGAAACTCTAGCTTTTTTCTTTTTCTCTCTTTTTTTATCTTTTTACAATTCTATTGATGTTCTACGGTGCTTTGGACCTTATCTGTAATTTATGTATTTCCACTTCAAAACACCCAGATTACAGATAGAAAGTGTCACACAATGATTTATCAAAATGGTCCACGGGAGAAAGTATTAGTCACAATTCACAAGATCTAAAATGCACAGCCTTGTGAAAGGATTAACAATAAGGCAGGAAAGAAGGAAAGACAATTACCATTCATCCCATGCTAAACGAAGCTTAAAATGAGGAACAAATATCAGAGTTTGGGGTGTTTCCACTACAAAGTGAACATCTGTAAGTGACTAGGGAATGCTGACAACTGCACCAGCCACAAATCACGGGCATTTGTCAATAGCAATCATTTAAAAGGGTGATTACACACAGTGTTTCTTGCACTGCTTGGCCTGTTGGAAGCATTTTAAGATAGCAGTTACTCTGGTCATCAAAGAGTAATGGATATCGGGGTGCGTTTTTTAACACAGGTGTCAATTAGCAGGAGAGCTAAATCCACTGGAAAAGGATCCTTGCAGCTTAATCCCCTCAAAATCTTAGCACTCTCAAAATCTATCCAAGCTCTGACGTTGCCTTTAGAGTCAAGATCTGGTCGTGGAAACCTTGACTTCGACCATAGCTCTGCCACAGTAAGGACTTAACTCCTGAAATTTTTCAAGTGTTAGGAAATGCTGACAGCTCATCACTATTCAGGAAACCAATAAATTACGACAGTACCTATAAAGGAAGGGGAAAACATACAAATGGCCACAGTTTAGTCAGTCTCCCAGAAAGTTTCACGTGTTCTGCATAAAACAAAAGGACTGTAAAACAAGAGGTGCAAAATACCTCTACTCAGCGTGAAGGAGCAGTTAGGTGAGCTTAGGATAATTCTGTATGAATCATTTGCACTGCACCTGTGCCATATGATAAAAAGCCTCTCCATCTGGGTAATGACGAGCAAAGGAAATGGAAGCGGCCACATTTAAAGTGATGAATCTTCCTGCTACACCAGCAGCAGGCCATCCTCACTCCCCAAGTCACATTTTCTTTTCTTTTTTTTCCATTAGGATGAACTGAGGAATGGGATCCTTCGGCAGAGGCATTACCAAAAGTGAACAATGTTTGTTGAAAGAGACTCATCTGACACTGCAGTAGCAACACACATAGAGCACGTGTGTGCTGGGGAACGATGGGAGAACACGGGGCAATAGGAGAGTTTTCTGAAAAGAAGCAGGCAAACTTTCACCGCTGCGAGAGAGATAAAGTAAGTCCTAATAGGAACAGGTTCTAACAAAAACAGCAGCTCCTAAGGGGCACCAACAGAACGGGACGCTAAAAATACACATGATTTGGCTTGATTGTCAGGAAGAAATTGAAGACAGCTGCATGTGTAACGGTATTTTCTATTTTTGCAGAGTTTTCCCCTCCACAGAAGCACATACTCACCAGGAAACTGTAGAAGAACTCGTGCACGCAGAGGCCTAGCATGCAGACCAGGACATAGGCTACGTGATAGAGAAACGCCATGTCCATGATGACTGCCCTGTAGCCACGAGTGAACGTGCCACGGTTCCCAACAAAGCTCACCAGGAACACTATTTTGTTACAAAGCTGTGGGAGATAATGAAGTTTATTCGATCAGGAAAGCATTGCTATTTGCTGTTGGTATTGCTACAGCATGTGAAAAATCTAGATAAGTTGCTTTGATTAGTTGTTCGACTAGTCCATGAGAGCAAGTGCAAGTAGAGCCACCCCTCTGACACAGCACAGTGTCTCAGTACATTATATTTCTGTAAAATCAGCAAGTAAGCAGGGAAGGATTAATGCCATTAGACATTAAGAAAAAAAAAATGGAGAGTGCATCCTTAGTACTTTGGAGTTTGGAGCTGAGACCATACGGCAGCAGCTAGGAAGGCTACTACAGTAAGGGCAACAGCAACCAAACAGGTGGAGGGGCTGGCGTGCAATTCACTATTTCCTTCAGAACACGTTTTACAATACAAAATCCTTAAAATAATACTAAAATAATGCTCATTTTTGAAGAACAGTATTTAAGCAACAACATCAGATTTTCCATTGCTCCCGAGCTTGCAAGGGGACAGCAAAGTACAACTAACGTTTAGTTAGTACTTGGTGGTCCGGGACAAGCAAGGAGGACTCAATGCCATTCTTCTTTTACAACTTCAACCCAGGTAAATACTGTTTACTAACATTTACCCTCGATTACATGCTCAGGTCTTTTTAGGCATGCAAAACTCCCCCAGAACTGGTTGCAAACACCTCCTGCTATGGCATGGTACCCAACGGTGCCTGGCTCTAGGGCGCATTACAGATGTGGCAGTCAGGCAGAAATCTGAACAGATGATTTGTGAGCACAACCATATATCCTACCAACCCCAGAAATATGCAGAGACATAAAAGAGTAAGTGAAGAGATTTGGGAAAAGGCTGGGAGAACTCTTAATTTTGAAACTTTTTGTCTTCTTAAAAGCAGAGCTTTAAGGTCAGATTTTATTAATTGTGTCACCTTTGCGGAACATATTTGGTAGTGGAAATGATTCTTTTTTAACGGGAAAAGTTATATTTTTTATTCTTTTCATTCAACAATATTTCTTTAAAATTTCACATTGTTCTTATTTATAAAATATATGCATATGCACAGAAGCTAAAAGTCTTTTCTTTTCCTCAGCTTTTCAACTTGCTGATATTGCTGTTTCAAGATGACTGGAAATGATTTAGTTATTTTTTGGCTCAACCAGTGAACCAGAAAAAGAATTTCTTTGCATAGCTCTAATGAAGTTTTTTTTTTTTTTTTTTTTTAATATGAGACCTTCACTATTTCTGCTTCTGAAAAGGGAAGTCTGCTAGCTTTTAAAGTACTTACATTAGCAGCACCAAGAAGTATCAAGGTGGGCCCGAGCCCTATAGTATATATAGACCTGAGAATAACAGACACCAAAAAGGGTCGAATACCGACGGGCTTGGAGATGAAAAACAGCATGACTGTACAGAGCGCCACTGCTATCCAAAGGAGGACCGAAAACAGCGGCGAAAGCGTGCCTGTAGGGAGCAGAGAGGGAGAAATCAGACAGGCATCCTTGGAAATTCAGTTTTGCACCAGGGAAACACATCCAACAGATCAATCCCTTTGCCAATCCAGCGAGCAATAGGGGAGTCATACGGCACGGCTGCTGATCGCAGCTTGCCCCAGCTGCGGCAAGAAATGTTACCCGAGTGCTCTTCATTTTGCATAGGTAGTCGTAAGGGCAGCTCGTGAAATTTCCATGGAAATCCGAGGAATGCCCAAGCCATGAAGCGGGCTGCGCTTGCGGCGTTGTGCTCTGCTGAGCAGCCCCGTTCCGCAGGGCTCGTTAGGGCTCCCTCCCTCTGATTCCCTGGGGGCCCGCGCTTGGGCTCACGTTTCCCTGTGGGGCAGCCCGGAGCCGCACCGGGCTTGACTGAGAGGAGCCGCCAGGCTCGGCGGGAAGCGGCCGCCAGGATCGGGCGGCAGCGGCGTCGCCGCGAGCGCCTCCGGAGCCGCCGCTCGCTCCGGCCGAGGCGGTGGCGGCTCCCAGGGCGGGCCCAGCTCCCACATGAGGGCCCTGCTCTTGGTGCCGGGCAGGAGCGTTTGGAGGAGGGCGCCTCTTCCCCTGCCCGCCTCTGCGTACGGGCCCACAAACACACCACGTTGCTCCGATAAAGCCCACGCAGCTCCGGGGCCACTGCCGCCCTTGCCGCTGCCTTCTGCGCTTATCAGATGAACCGGGAGGTCAGTGCCGGCAGCGGGGAAGGAACAGAAAATGGAGCTGGACTCCCAATGGAAACAGCACTGTCTGCTTGGCAGGAGCTACGCGGCTAAGTAGTATCGGCGGGAGCAGAAACCACTGAGAGGAGATGAAACAATCGAGTGGCATCCAGACTTATCCAAAGTTCAGGAGTGTTTGTACCCTTGGGCAGGAGGTTCAAGGTCAGCTCTGACAGAGAGTTTCTCTGCTTGTGTCATTTGGAAACTTTTAATGGATCCTGGAGAAACAGCTTCATTGGCAATCTTTGACAAGGGAAGGCTCAAACCCCTCCATGTTTCTTTGGCAAATGGTTTTTCTCCCCTCCCTCCCAGAGGTCTGTCCATCTCCCATGGCGGGATCCGCAGGGATAACGTGCACGGGCATGACACGCACGCCGGCGGCCACGGGCCCTCGCCCGGCACGCAGCTTCTCTCCTGTCATGTGATGTGAGGATTGCAGAAATCTCTGGAAAGGCGGCATTCTTGGGATGATTAGATCAGCCCTCGGACACGTGAGCTCGGCTGGCATTACTCAAGGTGAAGGGGGGAAAAACGCAAGGCAAACGCTGGCTCTCGGGCCCGTTTTTGGTGGAGGGGGAGGCTAGAAGCAAGGAGTCTGCCTCGTGACCAAGCTAATCCCATCTGGCCACACCTATTGTTTATTGTTTATAAATCCCTTTTGCCTGTACGAGGAATTAGGATCCTGAAATGCACTATCACTGAAAGCGCTGGATTTGGGGGGCCACTTCAGCTACGTAAATCTGCTGTTCAAAATAAGCACTAATGCCAACTGCTAGCAGACCAGAGGATTTCCATGAGTATAGATTAGCTAAAAACTTATTAAGGTTAAAAAAGGTTTGCTTTTAACTCTTGGTTCCTTCTCTCACGCTGCACGGGCCCCGGCGTGCGCGCTCGCGAGGGACCCCACAGCGCAGCGAGGGCCAAGGCAAAGGCAAAGGCCTCCGTGCCAAGACACTTCCCCATCCTTGCCGTGCGGGAATCAGGCATTCCCCATCAGGGAATGCCTGACGGTGGCAGCTGGGGGTTGTGGAAAGCACGTGCGTCAGCCAGGAGCTGGGCCCCTTGCACGGCGCCGCTCACGTGCCGTCCGCAGCGGTGACTTTCAGTCACGTTACAGGCCGGACACAAATCAGAGGGCCCCAGGTGAAGGCTGGGCTCTCATTCCCAGGCTCCTGGACTATTTAGTCTCCTTTATCCCAATTAAGCTTGCTGTCCATTCAAAGCGGCCTCCTGCTAGTTTGCTGCGCTTATTTAACAAAATCTATTATTCGCTGTATTTCCTGTGACCTGTGATGAAGCACAGCCAGAACCACTGGTTTTAAGCACACTTTTACATAATGCATTTACCTGTTGCAATAATTACGTTCTTTTATCTCAGTAAACCATTCAAAACCCCAAAAGCTAAGCAGTTTTCATATCCTCCACTCCATATGCTTTTTTAGACTGTAAGTCATTTAAACTGGTGAGTTTTAAGTAATCTCAGTCCTTTGGCTGCCAGGAGCCATTCTTCAGCTCAGAGACTAACTGAACGTGTACAGAAATATGCACTGCAATATCAACCAACCAAGCAAACAAAAAGACTTTAGATTATTTCTAATTCAACCCCATTTCATCCACTTGCAAAGGACATGTCACAGAAGACTGGCTACATGATGGACAACAGCAAGTAGCTACTTAAAAGACACTAACTCAATGGCATCCACACATATGAGCATACCTGAAGATGTTTATACACAGTTTTATGTAACTGTATATATAAACATATATACAAACTTGGTATAACTTGAGCATGGAAGGTGCTGAAATTGAAAGGAAAAAATAAAACCAAACTCCACTTGCCTTCATCTCCATCATCTCCGAAGGGGTAGAACAGAGCAACTGCTAAATTGATGAATACCGCAAGGTTGAAGGAAATGCTCCCCCACAGAGAGATGTGTCTAGAAAACCAGAACAGGGCTGGATTATCTAGAAAGGGGGGGAAAAAAGCAGCAGTCAACAAACTGAGGGCAGGCATGAGTTCAATCAGTCCAAGTTTCAAGGGGATTAAAAATACTGACTAATGAAGAAAGAAATGAATAAAATGCAGGATCTTTTACTAACTAAACCAGACAAGCATTTAACACAAGGATGCCATAATCATATGTAGCTTCTAACAGAACAGGAGTGTATCTTTTGTGAAGGAGTCTTTTATTCTGCTTCTGAAGCTGTAATCTCTGTACACAAAGACATGAAATGAGGTGAATAAATAGTTTTTATCACTCTGCACACCACTCAACCAGAAGACCCAGAATGGGTCAGCCACATGACCCATTCAGGTCAAAGATGCACATGATATTAATCAAATAGCAGTGGAATAGGTAAGGCTAAACTGTTTTTTTTTCCAAAACAGTTTATCTCTGTTGAACTGAATGTATCTTGATCTCCTTGAAGGAATAGGTAAAATTTAGTCTGACTGGGATTTGGTTCTATGGAAGCTAATAGTTTCTCATGTGATTCCCAGATATTTTAAGGATGCTTGTTGATTCTGTACTATTAGAATTATACTAGTGGTTAAAATGGCACAGATGAAGCCAGGACATCCACATGGAAAGAACCGTACAAATACACAGAAAAGGTTATGTCCCAAAGATCCCACAAGCTAAATAGAAAAGACTAAAAAGGTAGTAGGGAAAAAGTGGTAGGTTAAGATATTGTGTCCAAAGTCATACAAACTATTCAGCAAAAAGGCTAAGAAGAAGCTCAGGGGGCACCAATATCCAGGCAAGTACTTCATATATATGACTGCACTACTGTAAGTTTAAGTGAACATTTAAAACAGTCTTTGTAAATTGGCATTAAAATTCTTCAGCCAGTAAGAGTTACTTACTCAAAGATGATGTATTCCTGTAATCAGATTTTAAAGTACTGTTAGCGTCCTGCCAGTAAGAAGAGCATATTCTTGACTTGGCTTCGGAGTCTTACTCACCTTAGACTTCTCTGTATGAATTCACATGACTAAGAGGAAAACCTTTATGGTGAGGGTGCGAGAGCCCTGGACCAGGCTGCCTAGGGAGGCTGTGGAGTCTCTTTCTCTGGAGATCTCGAAAACCCACCTGGATGCTGCCCTGTGCTCTAGGTGTCCCTGCTGGAGCAGGGGGTTGGACTAGATGATCTCTAGAGGTCCCTTCCAACCTCTAGCCTTCCAACCTCTCCAACAGTCTGTGATTCTATAAGCTTTTATAAACAGCCGACTTCTTGAACTGAATATGTCAGTCTCAGACGTTAGTCGAAGCAGACTTTAATGGTGATTAGGTAATATTCAGATTTCACCTGTAATACGCTTATCCTGTTGACTGTTGGGAATTAACATTTGGAGCCGTTGCAAACGACATATGCCAATCTGTGCAACACAGACTGTGTGTCTAACAGACCCTTGGCTGAAGAATGAACCTAGTCTGAACCTCTATTATATTTTCAAACAAAATAACATGAAGACTTGGGGTACATTCCACTGCTGAAAGGAATTGAGGAATTTCTGTTCTGAATAAAAATAAACCAATTTTCTTTGTTTATAGCATTAGGCAGGTCTATGTAGTGTTGGGATGGGCTTTCTTTATTTGTGTTACTTAAGCAAGGAACACAGCTATGCTTTTGTTAGTAATTACGCTACAATATAGTGACTTTAACTCCGAAACAGACCACGCAGATAGCGAGTTATTCTGAAGCCATTTATTTTGCAACTGCTGCTCTGGGCAGTTTGTCAGTATAGACAGCTTCTCATATTGACATCAAGGCAAGCGGACATGGGCCAGTAGGAATCACACTGCAACCTCATTACTGCCTCGGCAAATTACAGCCTGGAAATGGAAGTTTATAAAACTGCAAACAACATTCATGTTTCCATCACGCTAAAGATGATACTTCAAATCACACTGTTTTAACTATCCACACTCCCTGCTGCTCTGCCTACGGATCCTCTTCTTCCCTTTCTTCTTTATCAAGTGACACGACGCTGCCGCGAGCTGTGAGGGCAGCTCCTGTCTGTCACCGCAGAGGCATCGGCATCCGAACGGCAAACAACGTGGTCACTCCCACGTATTTTTGCCTACACACCCGCATATTTAACACCTACACAGCCCCCTCCTCATCTCTCAGGGTGCTGCAGACACTCCAGCAGCCTGTGGATTCGATTCCCTGCTCTGTTTGTAGTGGATGCAGCCGCCAGCTCCTGTGCGGGGAGCCAGGAAGCCGGACCAGGCACTGCCAGTGCCAGGCTGCTGTCACCGCATCTCCTACCCACCGTGTGCAGCAGGGCTGGACTAGATGCTCTCCAGAGGTCCCTTCCAAC